>JANLJB010000613.1:0-28091 GCA_026212285.1 Bursera cuneata
TAAGAAACAAGACGTGTTCGGATTTGGTTGGTTGAGATCTATTAAGTCTAAGATTTATCTCACAACTATGATTCTTCAAATCAATAATTTTAAGTGCATATCTGATTGTGTACTCACCATTGCATCTGATAAGCGCTCTGCAGTACTACACAGTTGGCATTGTAACATTAATCAACTGATCCGTCCATACGGGAGTACGGTTTTCATAGCTCTAACACTTTTGTTAGTTGTTCCAATTATTTAATTAAAAAGGATTATGATATTTTCGTAGCCACTGAATGCATAGATGCATGTTCATTACATACAAGAATCTTTTAAGTTAAAAGTTTTATATTTTTCTCACGTGATTTCATGACATATTTGACATTGTTAATTGCCGTAATGGGCTGGCCAAGTGCCCAAACATATTCCTTATGCCATGGTGTAACTGTTAAAAGAGTCAGAGCTCAGAGTAGTCACTGAACAACACTGCACTCTCTACTCTCTCTCCCTCGAGCAGCTACGCCCCTGCCTCTTCCTCTCTGCAGTGCCTGGACTATTCAATTGTCGATTTCTTGTAGAATTGGCTTGATTTTGGTGGACAACATGGATATAACAGTGCCTTGCATCTATCACCTTTGCAACTTTTTTGTCTGGTTGAAAGGCTCTTCAGACGTAACAACACTTGAAAATGGACAAACGATCATACAAAGGAGTAAATGCTTTTAATATTGAAAAAAAAATATAAAAAATCATAAGACTCCATTCAGAGTTAGCCGGCGGTGAATTGAAATTAACGATGTATTCATTCATTTTCCCGTTTCAATCTCATTAAGGTGCTTTCGTGTTTCACTTCGTATTTTAAACTTTTTTAAATTTTGTATATAAAATAATAATAATAGTTTATACATAGTCTACACTGAGAGTAAGAGATCCGAACTCTCTGCCTACAATTGCGAATGTTTGATTTATTAAAATTTTGAAAAATCTAAAATGTCGTAGACGAGATTCGCGATGAGACAAGCTTGCTGGCTTGCTGCTGGCCCCACAAAAAGAAAAAAAAAAGTAATTGTTTTAGAATTCTTTTACAAAATTTACAATAAGCAGACTTAAGTATGCAACAGCTAACGGAGCACGCATTATCAGTGAAGGGTTACAGATAGGTTGTGCTGTTTGTTCGGCTTAGCACTCACGTGGAAGTTTAGTTGGTGATAGCAACTTTCACTTTGCTGATTTGTACTTCCATTTTCATGAAAAAAAAAAAAACCTGTCCAATATATTACTTTTTCGCCCTTGGATCTGTGAAATGTTATTTTTATTTTTTGTTACATGAAAAGTTAAAGGAATATCCCCTCTTCCTTCAAATAATAAATTGAAAGAAAATCTCTCTTTTCCCTTGTTTATTTTACTCTAAAGAGGGGAAGAAGCGGAAGTAACAAAATGCGAGAGAGAAGACGTTCTTGAAGCAATTAATGGAGTTCGGATATCTATAAAATAAATAAAAAAGAATCATTTGATTTAGTCATAATCAATTCCTAATAAATAAATTATCTGGCTTTTGTAATTATCATTATGCCTTAAAAATTAATCTTGCCGCACTAGTTAAGTAGCTTAAAGGAGAATACAGTCGAGCCAAAAATTGAACCAGCAGAAGAGCACCATAGCCAATTTGTGGGCTCTATCTCACCCATTTGTTAATGAAAGCCCATTCTATGTTGCTTTTGGACTGAGAACATGCTGATTTTATATCATCTGAATGTCAACAGCTACCCGTTTGTGGTTCAGCCTAGCAAAATGAAGCCCATAAAATATAAGAAAATATCAGTTAACTGAATGTCAACAGTTAGCCAATTTGATGTTTTCTTTTCTTTTTTCTTTTTATTTGAAAATTGATTTAAAATGTATTGGAACTTAGTTCTTTAAAGAGTCATACTAAAATTTAGGGTATGGTTGCAGTGATTATGGATGGTTAAAATATTTTTTCCTAATTGAGAAAAAAATAAATGAAAATTTTTTCTTTTAAAATTTCACCTTTATTAAATTAAAAGATGGGGGCTATTTAGCTCGATGGTAGAGTTCAAATAGCATCATTTAATGAAATTTTTTTCCCAATAATATAATTACTGAGACCGTATTATTATTCATCTAATCTATATTTAAATAGTATAAAATTAATTAATGATTGATATATAAGTGATGTAATGGTATAATAACTTTAGGTTAATATCGCATCATTTAGTATGCTAATTTTAGAAAAAAATATTAGAAGGTATAATATTACTGATATTAAATGCTATTATAAAGCTCAAACTGAAAAAACGCTAGTATAAGGCTACTTCAAATTCGAACAAAGGTCTGTTCGCCTCTATTTTGAATTGATATGGAGGGCCATGGCCATTGTAAATATGGAATTTGGAAAAAAAAAAAATTAATTATACAAATAAAGATGGGAATTTATAAAATTACCCAAAATTAGGGGTCGTTGAAAAATAACCAACCCTTGTGATTTATTTAATTTGTCTATCCATTATAGTTTAATGACCATTATATCCCTCTATATATGATATATAGACTTATATCTTCATTCTCTAACACTTTCAAACCGGACAGTCACCAATCTTATTGGACTATCACCAGAAAGTTATCAGACAATCACTGAAAAGTTGTAGGACAATTTTTGACTTGACGGACATTCATCGAACTCGCTTGACCCTCATTAGACTCATTAGACAGTTGTCAGATCATCGTCGATGGTTTTCGGACGTCACCGAAAAGTCATCATACAATTAATAACTCACCGAGTAGTAGTCAAAAAGTCGTTGGACAGTCATCAGATAATAACCAGACTCATCAGGCAATTACTAAACTGTCGACATACCCTCTACACCGTCGTCAGATAGTTGTCAAACCGTTACCAAACTCATTGGACCATCATTAAACTTGCCAAACATTGTCAGACCGTCATCGAACTTGCCTGGTAGTTGTCGGATCATCACCGAACTTACGAGACCGTCGTCAAACTTGTTGAATAGTCAACAAATGGAAGAGAAGAAGTATTACGTAGAAGGGGTATAATTGTTATTCAAATGGATTTGATTATTTTTCAAAAAAAAATCAGAGATTTAGTTATTTTTTAAAGGATTCCTAATTTTTAGTAATTTCTCGCGATTTCCCAATAAAGATGTTAATGGTCTTGAAGTGCATTAGATCAGACAGCTAACTACGGTTTGTTTGGCTAGTTAAGTGTCTGATGAGACTATCTCTATCTTACACGCGTTAATGCGTAATCAAAAAGTGCACGCGTCCAAACGGGCCCTAAGTCGAACCGTGATGCTTAAATCCTATGTGAACTTACAAGCTACGCAATCTCTTACTTATTTATTATTTATTGTCAACCTTTAGATATCAATTTCCGCTATTAAAATTAATATGATAAACAAAATGGCTAATTAGTTTCTGCCTTTTGTAAAACCATTCAGGGATTTGGTTGGTCAGTCATTCTCCTAGTCCACCGCCTGCTGTCACCATTGTATAGCCTTTGCCTTTCGCAACAGGATGAATACACCCCCAAGGTTTGCATAAATTATTAATAAACTCCCTCCAATATTTGAAATAGTAATACAAACATCTCTAAATTTGGGTAAAATAACATAATCAACCATAAATTAAGAGAATTTTTTTATAATAACTTTTTTATTTTTGTTTATCTTATTCAAAAATTAATAAAATAATAAATATTATTATTCAGATAATATAATTTTGTTAGATTCTAATTAAAAAGGTTTTGCCCATTAATAAATTTAGAGACAATATTTATACTTCAAAAACAATAAAAAATTAAAAAAGTTAATATATGTACTTATTTAATAATATTTTACAATAAATTTAATATATAATTTTATTTTTAATTTGAAGATAATAGTTTGGGATGTTTATGGTACCATTTTAAGAGTTTACGTATTTACCCGCACTGGTAAAAGCGCTGCATGTACACAGTATGGGGAGCGAGCAAGCGATATAAAATGGGAAACAGGGGAAAGCACATACACTTCACTTAGTCTTCAAATTAAAGTTCCTTGTTGCTTCAAGTGAGACTTGCGGCTACGTTTTAGTGGGTAGGAGTGGTTACCTTGGCTTTTCTCTTGCTTCTCTCTCACCTGTTGTTGTACGCAGAGAGATGGAAAAAAAATTCGGGCTGAGCCACCTTTTCATGACCATTTTTCTCCACCACTTCTCCACATTCATGGTCATCCCCGCCATCACCGATGTTACCATGTCTGCACTTTGTCCAGGAAGAGATGAGTGTTCACTGGCCATTTACCTCACGGGACTTCAACAAGCGGTATTTTCCTCTGCTAAGTTTTCTGCTTTACCACTGATGTTCCTCATTTTTTTATATAATTGAATTATCAAGTTCCAGGCATGCTCAACCGCAGTTAAGGTAATTCAGTTTATCAGTTGTTGATTCAGATTAAATTTCAAAAGGACACTTAACTATTCATAACCTTGCATAGCTTATCATAAAAAGAAAACAGAAGATTCCCATGTCTCGTCATATGAAATTTCTCTCGAGGTTCCCTCGAACTGCTTTTTGGTATTATGGACAAACTGCCAATCTGCGAAATGCCAAAGCTCCAGCCTCATGCTCCCCACATTGTTAAAATCCATTTTATGCACTGTTTAGGTGGGCCTGTCCTCTTGAATCTTTACCTATGTCACCTTCTCGTCACTTGCTAAATAAAAATTTACTACTGATGTGACTGTGATGCATACATTTACCCCAACAATGTTATGTTTGAAATTACTCCCTAGTAAAATGTAACTTGGAAACGCACGTCTTGTTTTGTAGAGTACAATGTTTATGTTTGAAACTCTGCTTCAAATCAATTCACCTACAAACAAAAAGGGCATTGCCGAAACTTTCACGCATCGTTAACACCGTCTTTGGTCCTCCTTTTAACCCTTTCTCCAGTTAATTGTATCGTCATTCTACACTAGCTAGTCGGTGAAAAAGTATGAGTGTTTTGGTATCTTGGCCGCATATGCTATGCCAGAACTGAGTGTAAAAACAAAACTACAGTCTTCTTCTATGGACCAATCGCTCTAGGCTTACCTTTTTCTACATTAATGTTGTTGCACGCGATCAGCTTACTATTGTTGGTTGTCAATACATATTCATTTCGCTCATGTGCCGCCATTTCACCATATAATTCTTACGATACCATTGACTTATGGATATGATCAATAGCTCCGTACAGTAATTGTGAGAGCAATTAGTTAAAATGGGAAACATATATCTAACATTATCTCCACCTTTTTTGAGTAAGTAACCAATTCTTTCTGTTAACCAACGTCCTCTGCTCCTTTTGTCTCTTCAAAATCGCTTCCCCTTCGGTTGCCTTTTTCATTTGTTTTGCTCAAAAGCTTCTCTGTGCGCGACAGGGAGATGGAAAAGCTTTCAACTTTGAATCATCTCTTCTTGACATTCTTTCTCCATACCTTCTCAACGTCCTTGGTGAGTCCAGCCATGACCGATGTTACTATGTCTGCGCTTTGTCCTGGAAGAGATGAGTGCTCACTCGCCATTTATCTCTCTGGATTTCAACAAGCGGTACTTTCTCCCATTTTCTCTCCTCTGTTACTCTTTTTAAACTTCCTTTAGGTGCCTCCATCTTTGAAACGAAGCTCAAACTCTAAATTTTAGTGTAGTTAATGTCAATGAAAGAGCAAAAATGTCTCTCTTTTATGAATTAAAGAAAAATATAACTGGAGGTTAGCCCTGCAGGCTGCAGTTTTCTTGTTTATTTCAATGGAGTTGAAGTGGCTTAAAGCTATTTACGATGAAAGCTTGCAGCAACAATTGCACAAAGAAGATCTCTCTCTGTCTCATGAAATTTCATTTAATTATGAATCAGTTTCACAGGAAATGCTTTAATTTTTGGTGCGTCCGTCATAAGTAAAAGAATAAGTGGGCGAAGTGATGCGTATCTTTTTCTTTTCTTTAAAGCCCCGGCCTGGCTTACTTTTCCTACACTCTACACTTCTCTATAGTCAAGGTCGAATTTGTTACTTTTATATATATTGATATTTCGATTTTAAAAAAGGAATTAAATGTTCGATTACCGCAGATTATAGGGCTTGGAACGCTTGTGATGATGCCTCTGGTAGGGAACCTCTCTGACAAGTATGGAAGGAAGGCTTTGCTCACAGTTCCAATCTGTCTCACCATTATTCCCCTAGGTAAGCAAAAATTTCAAGTATTATTATTCAATTTACTGTTAGTATATATTTTTTATTCTATTAGTCGTTTGCATCATCTTATCAATTCAACAAAAAACATGTATGCAGCTACGTTGATTGATACTTAAATTAAGTTAGAAAAAGGATCGAAAGGCAATTAGTTCTACGATTGAAATCTTTGCCATAACGACCAATTAAGAAGCAGAGATTCTTTTCCAGGACATAGTGAATACTTGGATATGCAAAAAAATTCAATGGTGGGGCAGTGGCTAATGCCTTATCAACTGTCTTTGCCCACATAAGATGCCAACTTCCAGTGCATCAGGCTATGAGTAAAAGTAAAGATAGCGCACAATTATGAGGAAATCACGAATGTGACATGTATCTTCTTTAAGCAAAGGATCTTGGTGGTTAATAACTACACGTGTCGATTGATCATTAGTTAATGAAGATAACATTTATGTATGTCTCTCGAGTAATCCGATAACGTGTTGAATGTGTCAATTTTTAATTTCGGTAACTTCTTATTACGAAACGTCGATGTTTAATTGGATAGAAACGTGGCAAATTTAGTCTGTCACGTAAAATTTTTCTCTAACTAGTATATTAACAAATGGAATTTTATTTAAAGCCATTTTGGCTTACAGCAGGACGAGGGTATTCTTCTATGTTTACTACGCTCTCAAGACTCTCACTGCCATGATTTGTGACGGAAGTGTTGACTGCCTTGCCCTTGCTTATGTGGTAACACAGACTCTCTCGCTCTACATTTTTCTTTGAAAGCTATTCCAGCATTGCACTAATTCGATCACTAAACATGGACCATTACACAAATTTCATGGATTTAAAACTGAAATTTGAAAGATCATCTGTAAGAGATTCTCAAAAACAACAAAAGTAAGAGAGTAATTTGAAAAACATTTTTACATAGACTTAAAATTTAGATATCATTACCACAATATGATAAACTGACATAAATATAAATATATTTATTATTCTCAAGTGTCAGTATATCATATGTGGATACGAGATCTAAATTTTTTAAAACATGAAATTATGAGTAATGTTATAAGTATAAAATTTGTATTGATATCAAGTGAATGGTAAATTAAATAAATCAGTATTTATTATTTTAATTTTTATATATTTATCTTTCATTATTTTATCATTCATTTGATGTTAAATCAAATTGACGTATATAAATTGAGAGCACTACTCTTAAATGGGCATCTCTAATCCTAATTCCTATTCCAAGAGCCAAACTGTCGTCTCTGGGCTTATGAAATATGGACCTCACTAGATTTGTTGGGCTAGGCCTCTGTGAAGATTCTATTAGCCCAAACATAACTGTCTCTTTAAATTTCCCTCCGCATCCATCTGAAGTCTCTAATAGAGTAGAATAATAAGAATATCTCTGTGTTATGGTTTCCATCAAAAAAATTTCAGGCGGACAATGTTCCGGAGGAGCGACGAGCTTCGGTGTTTGGAATACTATCCGGGATTGGATCCTGTGCTTTCGTTTTCGGAAACATAGCCACTCGTTTTCTCTCGACTGCGTCCACCTTTCAGGTTCTTTATTCTCCTTTTTCTCCATTAGTTTTATGCTATGAATAATCTATTTTCTACTTATAATGTACATATGATTCGATTTGTTTATTAGGTTGCGACATTAGTGGCTATTGTAGCAACCGTTTATATGCGGATTTTTCTTCCGGATTCAATCAGAGATGAAAATTTGCATGTTCCAATACTCTCCAAGGGGAAGGTAGAAGTTAGTTGTTCAGAAGAAGATTCAGCGGAAAAAGAGCAACTATTCAAAACACTGCCATCGATTGAGGATATAGTCTCAGTGTTGAAGAGCAGGTAAATTACATCATCAATTTAATACTGAGAATTTCTTTGTTTAGAAGGCTTATTTCTTTGAATTATATTCAAATTTGAACGTAAATATTTGGCAACTTGACTTTTCTTGTTTGGAATAACTATTCATAATGAATTTTCAGCCCGACGTTTTCACAAGCCGCAATTGTTGCATTTTTCAGTCATCTTGCTGATGTTGGCCTCTATGCTTCAATGATGGTACATTTCTTATGCATATCGCTCCATTAGCCTCTTTGGCCAACCAAACAAAAATGCACAGGGTTGATTCTTGCCTTGACTAATTTTCGCACTCAAATTAATCCCTAAACCTTTTTGAGTAACAATTCTAGCTACATAATGAGTTCAGTTCTGTTGTTTCACCCACGGAGATGAACCAGTTTGATTTCCATTATGTTCTGTGCAGTACTACTTAAAGGCCAAGTTTCACTTCAACAAGGATCAGTTTGCTGACCTAATGGTGATTTCTGGGATTGCAGGAACTATTTCTCAGGTTTACCTAGCATTGATTTGTATTAGTCATCATTCCTATTCCTCTGTTATTCAACTTGCATATTGCTTTGACACATAGCTTCATTCTTCATTTTGGATTTGAGAAGTGAAAAATTTGTGCAGTTGATTGTGATGCCGGTATTGGCTCCTGTTATAGGAGAGGAGAGGCTGCTTTCTATAGGACTCCTTTTTAACTGCGCTCATGTATGCAACTTTCTGCCTCTGCTATTTATCATTTCTACATGTCAATACAGTTTACTATTTGGGTCCATGTTCGTTGAGCATGAAGCTCCTTTGATTATTTATTGGCGCTGTTTTTTGACTTCTAGCATACAGGAATTTGTAATTATTCTGTCCTTTACATTTGATTCATATATGGGCTTGGATGCAGATGTTTCTTTACAGCATTGCATGGTCCTTCTGGGTACTCCTCCACAACTTCTCTGGCAATCACAAGTTTCTTCTTTTTATTTCTGGACATTCTGCTTTCATTTCCTCCACCAGATAGTATAATTTACCTTATATATTTTACCTTGCAGTAACTTATGGTATATCTACGTAGTTATCATGGCTAACATTCTGAAATTGACAGGTTCCATACGCAGCTGCTGTATTCTCCATTTTGTTTGTTTTCTCACAGCCATGTGTAAGTTTCTTACTACAATTATTGTCTACCAATGTTAATTTGAGAACTATGTTTGAGTGATTTTTTAAATGTGCAGATGCGGACCATTGTATCTAAACAAGTTGGGTCCTGTGAGCAGGTACTTCTAATTTTTGTTGGTGGGCTTCTGCATGTTGCAATTGAACTGTAATTATTCTTGAACTGATGTTCATAACAGAATCTCAAACACTAAATGAATAAAGGAAACCTGAGAAGACATGAATTAATCAGACGGATTATAAGCTTGGGTTTTTGAAAATTTCAATATTGGCTTGCTTAATGAGTGTACTGCAGTCAATAGATGATTCCCATCTCAATGGTGACCATTGTCTTCTGACTACTCCCCTTATTGCACAGAATCTGCTTTTTGCTCTGACTAATCTTTTTATTTAATTTTCTTTTTCTTCTTCAGGGGAAGGCTCAAGGTTGCATTTCAGGCATATGTTCCTTAGCTAATGTTGTTTCCCCCTTAGCTTTCTCTCCTCTAACAGGTGATTTTAGACTCATTTTCAATATAATTGAAGGCTAATCCTAATTAAGACTAATGCACCTAAACTTTTTTTTTTCAGCACTGTTCCTGTCTGAAAGAGCACCCTTCAATTTCCCTGGCTTCAGTATTATGTGCATCGGATTTGCTTCGGTAAAACCTTTCACTTTATAACGAAGATGAATTTTATAGTTTTGCAAGTGTCTTCTATCATATTGTTTTCTCCAGTCTTAGGAATGCAGAACAGCAATTTGGTTTATTTCATTGCATATTATGATATTATGTTTTGTTTACAAAACGAAGATAGTCCACTAGTCCTCCCCCAAAACCTCACTCAGCCTTTGCCTGGACTCAAACCAGACTTGGGACAATCGTTGCAGTTTCAAAGATGGCTTATGCCCTTAGGTCACGTTACCACTGGCACCTACAGTATAATCTCTTTGCAAGAGGATGGTGTAATCAGTACATATATATATGTGCCCCTTACAATTCATACATAGACTTCTATTTTTTGGGGTATAGGTATAGTAAACAAGAATAGAGCAGATTCGTTTAAACAAGCAATTTGGGTAACAGAAGGAGTGCCGGTGGTATAGGGATGGTAAACAAGAATAGAGCAGATTCGTTTAAACAAGCAATTTGGGTAACAAAAGGAGTACCGGTGTCGCCTAAGCCCCCAAAAGAAACCTACATAATGGCCTTCCTTGATTTCATAACCGAACTTTCTTAAACGCAAGAGAGCACTAAGAACCTGTGAATTCAGGATAGCAAGTGAAAAAGGCTGACACGTGAATTCAGGGTACCTCGTTTGCTTAGTTTACAGATTGGACATTTGTGTTATCTACATCACTATGAGTTCTGCATAATTCAATGCTTAGAGAAGCCATACAATGTAGGCACCCTGTGGCTATGCAAGACGGTTGACTGCACAGCTTCTTGTAAATTAGCTAAATTCAAACTTCTCATTAGTTTATGATTAAATTTGTTCTCTCTTTTCTGTTTGATTCTATGCGTATTAACATGATTATCTATCTTTTATACTTTTTGATTTGCTTGTGAACTCAAACCGAGAGATTTTTTGTGTGTAGATGATAGCCTTCATTCAGAGTGTCATGATTAGGGCCGCTCCTCGCACTTCATTTCGGAGAATTGGCAATTGCAACTCTGTGGAGGCCTAGTTTTATTTTTGGGATGTGAATTCTAAAAGCTGAATGCTGGGCCTTACTGTTCACCAAAAATTTCCAATTATGCCTGTATATTAAAGAGCACTGGAGATTTTGAAGTAGCATTTCTATGGTCATACATCTTTTAGGACATGTGGCTGCTTTCCAAGTTATCAACCATTTGAATGCTGCGCGCCATGACTCAGGGACGTCTCAGGGTGCTGAAGCCTAATCGTGGAAGCACACCATTTTGGTTTTGACAATCTCTATATTATATATTCTTGTAAAATTAGGGTTGGAAAATTAGTTGAATTCTTGCAATAGCTGAAGTAATATTACAAACGCATATTATATTCTACTATTTATGGAATTTGTACATATAAAGTTTCATAAAAATATCTGGCTCTGCCCCGTCCTGGGGGTGACAAGGTGTAGAACTCAGTATTCAGAGGAAGTAGCATTTGCAGAAAAACAAAATTTTAATGGATCTTAATTGAGATCCAAGCATTATGAATGGATATATCATGGGTGTGATTATTTTGAATGAGAGAAATTAATGAACTGCTTCCACATGTTCCTGGACAAACTTGTTAAAAATGAAAGAATGGAGTATGTGAACATATGACTGGTTATGACTGAGATCCAGATGTAAACTACGAAGAGAAGCATGTGAAGCTACGACTCGTTATGACTAAAATGCGGTGTGAATGTGATCCTGCGAAATTTATTGAGACGAAGTTCAAATAAACATTGTTTTATGCGTGGAAAAACACAAACATATTGCTCATGACTCATGAGAAGCACAACCCATATCCAACTGTAAACACGTTAAAATAATTTGGTAATGTGAAGATAGATCGATCAATTGTGCGTTAAGAGCTGGATTCCACTCAAGGCAGATCAGTAATTCGAAACTTATGGTTATAATCTCAACCAAGTATTCTAACGTAATCTTACTCTGGATATAAAAGAGAAAGTAAAAATACAAAACATAAACCAATCTTTCGGTGGGTAGATTATTAGTTAAATCTTAAAATTTTAATTTTCGAAGATCTTATCACCAAATTAAATATAATGTTAAAATATTATACGATAGCTCAATATCAAGTCCGGTATTTATTCAATACAATTATTAATCGATTAACTGTTCCATAAATTGTTAAATTTTTAGTAAACTTATTTCATATTTTTTTATAAAACTTAATTAGATACTTGGTTAATACAAAATAATAATAATAATAATAACAATATTAAATAGGAATTTAGTTAAATTTAAAAAAAAATTCAAGGGAGAAAGGAAGTAAATCAGGTTGCACACGTGTCCGACCACAGTTAATTCTTTGGATGGTACAGTATGGATACAGTGATCTCAACTTGCCTATTTATTCTGCATTATGTCTGTCACGTTGTGGATGAAACTTGCAGGTCATGTATTAATGAACTATCCGTTATCTTCTTTGCTTTCAAGAATACCAAAACATAAGGGTAACTTCAAGTGCCCCCCCGGCGTTTGACAAAGGACATCATTGTCCTCGTACTTTCGAAAATATATAATCCACCCCTGCGGGCGGTGAATGAACGTTAAAAATAACAGAATAAAGGGTAAGATCGTAATGTATCATTTTTTCTTATAAATTAACAATAATTTTGCATGAAATATTAATAATTACAGAATTCCTCTTCCACAAGCAGTAGCCACACCATGGCAGCCCACGGCAGCAACACCGCACCACCATGGCAGCCTCCAAAGTAGAATCGCACCACCATGTCAGCCTCCAAAATAGAATCGCACCAGCACAACGGTTCCTCACAGAAATCTTCCAAATTAACAAAAACTCATAATTTTCACTGGCTATACAATCACACCTGCGGAGTTTCACTGTCTGCACAAATCGACCTTTGCAAAAAATCACCTTGCACAAATCACGCGACCACAAACAAACACCCATCCTGCCTACTCAAACATCAGCCAACACCACCACTTGCCGTGGACCTGAAATTAAAAAAAAAAGAAAAAAAAAAAAAAGAGAAAACAAAAGGAACGGTTACGGTAAAGAAAGGGAGTTGAAGATATTTAACATCAAAATTTATTAAAAAAGATCACTGCCCTCGGATTGGATTTGAATCAATCAAAGGGCTCTAAATTTATTATCTATTTTTAAGTTTTTAAATAATATAAATAGTTAAAAGGTATTGAAGTCTTCTTAAATCTCTAATTAACTTTGTTAACTAAAGTTATTAACGGTAAGGACGAGTTTGTATATATTAAAAAAATACAGTGACGATCTGTTCTTTGGGACAAACCTCAGGATTAATTGTAATTAGCCTTAAATATAATCTATCACGCTTCACGTCACTATCATGTGATTGACAACTGAGGTAACTGATAACTTCGGTTCCCACTGTTTAAAGTAACCCTAAAATCTGCCAAGCCTTCGCATCATTCGATTATAGCTTTATGCCACATTTTGCCCTCAATTCATTTAAGAAATTCTTTTACTTACTCTTTCTTGCAAGAAATCAGGTTTACGTGGTCTCTTCGATGACACTTCAGAGACTTTCCCTTGTAAGACTTGCTCAGAAAAAAGAAAGCTACTTATACCAGAATCTCAACTACTTATGACACCCCAGCCACACCCAACCCAACCCAACCCAAACATTTTGACTTCGTTAAATACAACAATTAAACAACTACTAAAGTCTAAAGCCATAACTCCAACCTATTAACCAGCCACGTGTCCGAAAACTTGGTCTATACAGCAGGGTGTCTCAACATTTCCTTTCGCCCCACCTTTTCTCGTGTTTCCGTTCGTGCAGCTTACGGCCTTTGGTCACGGCCGTTGGTCAAATCGGAGACACCAAACTATTTGCCGTTAAAGTAACCGCCCATTCTACTTCTTGACGGTTTCTCCGGTTACAACCAACGTTAACGTGAACGTTCTTGTTCACATTCAACACATTTCATATCCATTTTTTTAATTGATCTCCACATGCTCTGCCTCCTCTTTTGAGTTTTCATTTTACATTCACTTGTAATCAAATTTACAGTGAATGGCGGGAGATTCTTCAGACACAGTTGTGTATCTTCATGGCGACCTGGATTTGAAGATTATCGAAGCTCGCTGCTTGCCAAACATGGATTTAGTCTCCGCCAGGCTTATTCGATGCTTCGGAGCGTTTGACGTGTGCCGTAAACCCTTTGCGAATACCAAGAAACGAAGCTCTCATCGTAAAATCATCACAAGTGATCCATACGTCAGCGTTTGCTTGGCAGGAGCTACTGTGGCTCGCACTCGCGTCATTTCGAACTGTCAAAACCCGGTCTGGAACGAGCACTTCAAAATCCCTCTGGCCCACCCCGTCTCTCACGTCGAGTTCTATGTCAAAGACAACGACATGTTCGGCGCCGACTTAATCGGAATAGCAACCGTTCCGGCACTGAAGATCAAATCTGGAGAAACAGTGAGCGACTGGTTTCCAATACTAAGTTTACACGGTAAACCGCCAAAGCCAGAAGCGGCAGTTCGTCTAGAAATGAGATTTACACAATGCGAAGAGAATCCATTGTACCGTTACGGCATTGCCGCAAATCCCGACGGTTATGGAGTCAATAACTGTTATTTTCCAGTGCGACATGGCGGGTCCGTCACGCTGTATCAGGACGCGCACGTGACCGAATCAATGCTTCCGCAGATTGAATTGGATAACGGGAATGTGTATAAACAGAAGCCGTGCTGGGAAGATATATGTCACGCCATTTTGGAAGCGCACCATTTGGTGTACATAGCGGGTTGGTCCATTTTTCATAAAGTGAAGCTGGTTCGAGAGCCCACAAGGCCGTTACCCAATGGAGGGAATTTGAGTTTGGGCGATTTGCTCAAGTACAAGTCGCAAGAAGGAGTCAGAGTTTTGTTATTGGTTTGGGATGACAAAACTTCGCATAGTAAATTCTTTATCAACACGGTACGCGTATTTGCTAACTTTTTACCGGACATGTCACTTTCAGTTTCAGACTAGCCAGGTTCTCCCTAAAACTGGAAAATTTTTTACCAATCATTAAAAAAATATAATGTTTTGTTTAGTAAAATAAAGAAAGACGAGGAAAATGGGTTCTTGGAAGTTGGATATTGCGAGGCTTCTTGAATTGATTGGGCTATGGTGGTGCAGGAAGGAGTGATGCAGACCCATGATGAAGAGACTCGGAAATTTTTCAAGCACTCTTCTGTACATTGCGTGCTGTCACCTCGATATGCCAGCACTAAGCTTAGCATTTTCAAGCAACAGGCATGCTTTGTACCACATTTCTAGTTAATGTTGCACCATATTTTGTTATATAATTGCTTGATTATTGTTATATGCTGAGAGTATTTTTTTTCGTCTGGAGGATTAGCCACCTAACGCAAGCAATAATTTGAACTTTATAATAATTCAATTTGTTCTCTTGAAGTATAAAACCTGTGTGCATATTTAATCCTCTTGGATGCACACATTTTGCAACATGAAAATGACTTGATTAAGAATGATTGATTGCCAGTTATTTTCTTCAACATTTTTATGTACGTTTGTGTCATTGTGTAGCTTGTATTGAACGAATTGTTCCCTCATCTAATTATCCCCTACCTTCACAAGAATTGAAGATAATGTTTATCAAATTTACTTCTAATGGATCTTTTGTAAATCGTGAAAGCACAAACATCCGTATAACCTAGTTCAAGTACCTTTGGAAATTGTTAATTAATCTTGTTTCTTCTAAAATAACTGACTTTGATCTCTTCTAGTAATTGAAAAGACTCAGCTGAATAATTTGCTTATACTGTTTGTGTGGCATTTGACTCCAGGTTGTTGGAACCCTCTTCACGCATCACCAGAAATGTGTGATTGTGGATACACAAGCATCTGGAAATAATCGGAAGATAAGTGCTTTTATAGGTGGCCTTGACCTCTGTGATGGTCGCTATGATACACCTGAACATCGACTATTTCGGGATCTTGACACTGTATTTCAGGATGATTATCATAATCCTACATTCTCAGTGAGTACATGATTCTCCGGAATTCTGCATTCGATTATTAAGTGATGAACTGAGATTATAATGATTTTGGTGTCATTGATATATATATTCAATTATATGTATATATATATATATTCTTAATTTCTCTCCTTTTAAGTGTAGGCAGGAACCAAGGGTCCCAGGCAACCGTGGCATGACTTACATTGCAAAATTGAAGGCCCTGCTGCATACGATGTGCTTACTAACTTTGAGCAGCGTTGGAGGAAAGCCACAAGATGGTCAGAATTTGGACGAAAGTTCAAAAGGGTAACTCATTGGCATGAAGATGCTTTAATAAAGTTGGAACGTATATCATGGATACTTAGTCCTTCCTTATCTATTCATAATGATGATCCCTCTTTGCGGGTTTCTAACGAGGAAGATCCTGAAAATTGGCATGTTCAGGTTAGTCCAGTTGGCAATTCCTGATGCAAAGTTTGATAAATTGTCTTTGTGTTGAGTAATATTTGGCTTTTGTTTGTCCCTCTAATTGGCAGGTTTTTCGATCTATAGATTCTGGATCTTTGAAAGGATTTCCCAAAGATGTTTTTCAAGCTGAAATTCAGGTTTACTAATTCTCTTTTTTCTTGTAACACATAGTTAAGCGCCTAAATATAAAATCTAAAGTTGACTCTTTTTGCACTACTTACAGTCAAATATTGGTCTGAGCTTGTTGCATTTCACATTTTCTACTCTAATACTGCTGATAACAATCTTTTATTGCAGAATCTTGTTTGCGCCAAAAATTTGGTCATAGACAAGAGCATTCAAACAGCATATATCCAGGCAATTAGATCTGCACAACGCTTTATATATATCGAGAACCAATATTTCCTTGGATCATCGTATGCTTGGCCTACTTACAAAGAAGCAGGTTTTAGTGCCATCTTATTACTTTTGTGCATAATACATCATTACCGCCAAATTTTGGCATTGACTTATGCTTTTATGTATCATTATTATTGTTTATGTTCTTGATGCTCTTTCTGCCTCGAAATCATGTTCAATTATAGTTTTGTTTCCTTTTTGCTTTTTCTAAAATCTTTCTTCTTAGAGTCATTAGTTTATTGATATAATCAGGTGCTGATAATTTAATCCCAATGGAATTGGCTTTGAAGATAGCTAGCAAGATTAGAGCAAATGAGAGATTTGCAGTTTATGTTGTGATGCCAATGTGGCCTGAGGGTGTCCCTTCTTCTGCCTCAGTTCAAGAAATTCTCTTTTGGCAGGTAACTTCTATTGTCTATAATTAATTTCTGTAAGAGAGACCAAAAATCCCATAAAATTTCCTTCGAAGCAATCTTTATAGTATTGGGTTTCTAATATAGTCATATCTTTGATAAATATTGTTAATCAATGTACAGCTATCATTCATCACAAGCATATTATATTCAGAAGTGGCTTTTTAAGTCCTTATAGAAAAAGTCAGTAAAGTTTCCCTTCTGTCAAGAGTGGCATGGTTCCCCCAGAAGCTTGCACTAAAATTTGATTTTGGTGGTCAATAAACTGAATATGACTTTTGCGAAGGATGCGTTTAAAACCATGTGACAGATTTTCTATCATATTGTTTGGCATTTTCATTTCAGAGACAGACAAGGGAAATGATGTATGAAATCATAGCACAAGAGTTGAAATCAATGAATGTGATGAATTCACATCCACAAGACTATCTAAACTTTTACTGTCTTGGTAACCGAGAAGAATTTTGCAGAGAAGGGTCTGGTTCAAGTAAAGATTCTACTGGAGACACGGTAATTATATACTTGAGTTTTATTTCTATTACTTTGATTAAACCATGAGTATGATCAAGTCTGTAGGAACATTTATCAGGCGACTTACCATTGCTTGAATATTTGGAGGATGCATGAATTTTAGTTATAATTCTTTTACATCATGTTAAATTTGAGAAAATAAGCACTTCATAATATATTTTCAGGTTTCAGCCTCTGAGAAACTGGGACGCTTCATGATTTATGTACATGCCAAGGGAATGATTGTAGATGACGAGTATGTAATTTTAGGATCTGCCAATATTAATCAACGATCTTTGGCTGGTTCCAGAGACACCGAGATAGCCATGGGAGCATATCAACCTCATTACACATGGGGTAAGAAGAAGGAACATCCACACGGCCAGGTATGTGATGTCCTAGAGGCGGATGAACCAGTCAAATTCAATTATTTAAATGATCATTTTATTAAGAAATCATTTGACCTAAAAGCTTCGGGACTCAACACCAATTTTTATTCTCTCTAATACATTTGACATATGGCCCTGCAACGCACACAAGGTTTGCCTACTGGAAACAGAATGCTTCATTCCATTAGCGAGCACAGTTGCCCATAGTTTGGATAAGCAATTAGTCATGGAATTTTGTTCCAATAATTTGAGAGGTAACTGACCGAACACTTGATGCTTCTACAGGTTTATGGATATAGAATCTCACTATGGGCGGAACATATGGGGATGGTCAATGACTTCAAGGAACCTGAAAGTTTGGAATGTGTGAAATTTGTGAACAAGATTGCCGAAGATAACTGGCGGAAGTTCACGGCAGAGAGTTTTACACCATTGCAGGGGCACATTCTTAAATATCCTGTTGAGGTAAACAGCAAAGGCAAAGAAAGCCCCTTGCCTGGATATGAGACTTTCCCAGATGTTGGCGGTAAAGTGCTGGGATCACGTTCAAACCTACCGGATGCACTAACTACATAGGCACCTCTAACATTCATATTTATACTTCAACAAGTTATCTTGACCCAAAAGGTGGGGCAAGGCAACATACAGTTTTCTCTCGTACAATACTAAATTCTTAATGAAAGATTGCAGGAACTCATTTTCTATTAACTTTGGACTAATGAAAAATTGCAATATCTGGAAATATAAGTCTACCAAAGTGAACACAAGTACACAACTGTCTAAATCAGGTCTGCACAACAAACCTACATTGCAAAGTAAATGAAAATTACAAAAGCATATATTGGTTTGATTCACCACAGCATTCTCTCATCGCCCAGTATCAACAATATGATACTCATAGACTCGATTAGCACTCCTTAGGGAAAATAAATAGAAGAGAATAATGCGATGACCCAACAGAGTCTTCATGCACACTTAGTTAACAGTCACCTTTCCCACCATGCCAGCTCCCTGGTGAGGTGAACAGTAGAAGGTATAGTCACCTTTCTCAGTCAAGGTGACAGCATAGGTTTCTCCTGGGGCGTTGAGGAGGTCCTCGTCAGACATGGAGATTTTTGATGCATCAACACCGCTTGGAATCTCGTCCTCGTCGAACACAACGTTGTGTGGGAAACCAGCATTGTTCTTGAACACAATCTTTTCTCCAGGGCTAATTGAGAAAGAGTTGGGAACAAAAGCCAATGACCCATCATCACCACCAAGCAAAATCTCTATGGCCATGGCATTGCTAGCAAGCATGGCGCTAGCAGCGGTGGCAGCAACAGCAACACCAACATCCTTGAGTGATGCCTTGACACTGAGCTTAGGAACAGCGGAGGTAGAGACCTTGACACTGGAACTAACTCTAGCTGTGGTTGAACCAGCTTTAAGGCCAGTGAAAGATGGGATAGCAACAGCGGCAGAGGTGACAGTGGCCATTGATGAGGCTGGCTCTTTTCTTCTTCAGGAGTTATGTTAATGTTATGTATTGAATGGAAATCGAATGGCAAAGAGAGGGACTCCGCGTTTTTAGTATCGTGACTGTGCTTGTTCTTCTATTTGTGTGGCTTGTATTTGAAGATGGACATGTAGATAAATGGATGACAAGGTGAAGGTGAGTGGGTATAGGCATGGGTTATCTACTCAGAATCGCTCTCATTGGCTGCCTTAGATGCTATCTCTTGACGTGGCATGAAGGTGCTGATGTGAGGCCGAGAACGTGAGAGGGAAGTATGGAATAATTGAAGGATAATTGCATTCCTGTTTTTTATTTCACCTTGCAATTTTCAATAGGCTCTCATTAAGATATAGCTTGATTTCTAGAAAAATCCAGCAAAGATATTTCTCCAAGTAATGAGGTTATAAAATGAGATAACGCTAGTCTTGAATCAAGGCAGCGTCAATAAGATCTGTTCAGACCACCTGCATCCGATCATTATAAAAGCATATTTACCTTTCAATTAACCTAGCAAATATGTAGCACAAACGGCGTTGATGCGGCAGATATTTTTATATAGACGGCCTGCATATCACAAATGTGTGCAGGGCCATCGTATTACCGCGGCAAACCACAAAATAGTGTTTGGAAGAAAATCACCAATAGAAACAGGTCATAAAACCAAACGATGAAATTTGATACGTTGAATTTCACGAGATTTGAGGTTTCAATCACACATGAAACATCAAATCTATTTCATTTTGCTTCTATGCCAACTGCAATATTGATGATTAATCAAATATTCTTTTATGATATATGTAAATAACAGATGATACTATAAAAAATTGTAATGGTCATATTTTAGAGATTCATGTCATTACTCTTATCTATTGCAAGGACCATCACCGGATTGCAACATTGGTAGGAATGATGCAATCATGTCGCAACTCCATTCAATATGGAAAAGAAGACTGATGACCCAAAATGATCTTCGACTAAGAGAATCATTCTGGTAGTCTAGTCAAATCTGATATTTTATCAGTTCTAGCCATGCATGCTATCAGGACTTCCTTCGAGACTCGGGTGAAAGGCTATCTTATGAAATCACATTCGTCAGTGCAATTATAATTACTCCAAGATAATATAATGCACCGAATGAGATAAAGGATTACACTGGCTCTCATGACAAGGATTCAATAGCCATCTCAGCTCAAGAATGCTCTGTTTTGATAGTAACAACCTGTTTTCCCGTAAATGTAACTCCAGGTACAAAGAATAATGTCAGGGAGAACTTCAACCAGAACTATCACATAAAAGTCTATTTGTTTATAATCCCCTAAATTTTTCTTTCAATAGAAATGAGGAAATGAATTAAAGGGTTCCAAGGTTTTGTTCTATAGGTTTTTCACATAGAAGTATACACATACCAACTCAATGCTGATTGATACCAAGAAAACTCTTAAAACATGCATAGCCTACTAAACCACAAAGCTAAACTGATAGAAAGCACAATTGTGTATGTATTACGAGAAGGCAAGCACGAAAACGTGAACAAATTCTTCACAACCAATGGATCATGATCTGTAGCTAGGTTCACTCAACAACCACTAAGGGCATATTATGCAACTAACGGAGCCACAAGGAGAAAAGCAGTCACTTCAGATATTACTGCCCTTCACAAAATTTGCATTTCCTGAAGCCATTTTAAATTTGCAACTAATAAGTGATCCTAGCTTCGAGTAAAGAGCAGCCTAAGTCAACAAGAACTGAATTTGCTCCCAATACTAAGTGGGAAGCACAGAAACTTGAAGAGCTCCAAACATTTAAAATTCTCACCAGAGCATGCATCATATAGCTCAGCGCTTTGCTAGCAAGGCCAGGCCAAAAGCACAAAAGATAGAATTCACAACATTAGAAAAATAGCCAGACGCTGTTTCCACGTATTTCATTGTATCAAAAGTATCCATAAGGCTGAAAATGAATCCAACTTATTTAATTACACTTACTCACCTAAAACATTATGTACAACATGATCCAAGTAAACTTCCCAGAATAAGAAAAGGAATGGTTATGGAATGTACATGATGCAAGCCATCATTTCACCTCTTTATATTGGATAAATATCGTTTCTATCATCATCCATATCAAATAACTTGAAGCCAACATCCCATTTGGCATCTCTATACTTGAAACTTGGGTTCACGTAACACTTCATCTCGTGAAACAGATTCAAATTATCCACAAGCTTATGAAACACATTGCAGCCACAACACTGTAAAAAAATAATAATCAATCAATTCCCAAATAACAAAAAAACATAAAACTTTAATTGTTTAATTTGTATGATCTTTATTCATCTATTAATTACCTGAACGAAAACGGTGCCGTCAGTGTAAGCATGGGGATTGATAGCGCGAGTAGTTCTCTGACCACAAACATTGCAAGTGAAGGCAACACGCATGCGCCTACGTGGCGATTTGGTGAAGAGAGACCAGGGGAAAGTGGATACCTTCGCCGTACTGGATCCGTCCTCAGGTCCAGCTGGTGCCGATGGACCTTCCATCCCTGACCCGGTTGTCCATCCTCTCACCGATGCCGCACTTAGAACCAGTCCCATCGCTGCGTCCTGATTTGATTTGATTTTATTTCATTGATCAGTTCACATAAAACCCTAATTTCCCATTTCACCAGCGCAAAATCCATTCATAAATTAGACGAAAAAAATCTTACCTTTGAGAGCGTTTGGTTGCCAAAAACAGGGACGATGCTCGTCTCATTGGAATCCGACTGGAGATCGGAGTCTTTACCATTCTCTATACGTCAATAGAAAGAAATATTTCTATTAGAAAAAATAAAAAATAACAAGAATTGAATGATAATTTTCGAAAGATTAGAAAGATCTTACTTTTGGAGGGAGCGTGGAATCGGACAAGTCTTGTCGGCGTGCTTTTGGTCTTTCCAGAGAAGATGGAAAGAGGAGAAGAGGATGAGGAAATGATGGTTGCAGAGGAGCTTAGAGCTTCCATGGCGATTCTACGAATAACAGAGACGTGAGCTCCTTGCAAGCTGCTTCGTCTGTTCAACTTTCACGTTTGATCACAAATTCGAGGGAGGTGTCCAGCCACTTACGACTTCTCATGAGACATGTGGCATGTTAATAAGGGCCCATGTATGAGGTGGGTTGGACCTGCCTAACCAGTGTAGGCCTAAATAAAAAATCAAGGCTGGGCCAATTTTCATGACTCTTTCTTTAGGCTTGGCCTGGGATACGATACAGGCCAATATTGATGCAGATTAGAAGCATTCGGGTTTGGACTTTCAATCATGAAAGAACGTAGGAGAACACACCACATTACTTGATGCTTATCTTCAGAGAAACCTTAATTAGCCCCAATATTGATAGACGTACGTGCTCTTTACAAATTGTCAAATTATTTACTTGAAACAGCTAAGAGCTAAGAGCATGCTCTAATTGTAGCATTCTCATATCAAACTATCAGGCAATTATTATAGTTTTTCTTTTTAACCATTTATCGTCCTCATTATATTTCTTCTTTCAATTTTATTCTGATAAAAAAAATTAAAAAAATTATTAGATTTTGTCGAAAAATGATCAACTCTTCTAAAATTTTGACATCATAATCAGACCCACGTCGAGGATTCGTTTTTCAAACAGGATTTGGCCTACTTTTCAATTTTCTCGATTTCTTTGGGTGGAAATTTTTTTTTCTTTTTACTACAATGTCCTAAAAGACAGCCAATAGAGGGGTGGTAGCTGAACTTGGAGCATAATTTAGCAATAAAAAAAAATACAATTAAAAGAACCCTTTATAACCCATAATTACTTGTAAATGTAGATGATAACAATAGTCAAAATACAAAAACAAAAAATACTAAAGAGACTCCATAATGTTTAACATTACCCACCCAACTAAAGACACAAATCCTCCCAGAAAGGAAAATGGAATCTTCTTATCAACCCCGCCGCCATTGCATTGCATGCTTTAGCTTGGATTCGAGTGGGCAAGGTGAGTCAAAATGGCAGCCGTGTCAAACCCATTGAAACTGGATCCAGCAGCAGCCGTATAGGCGCCCATATTGGGAAACACAAGCCAATCACTCACCTGTAGTTCTGGTAACTGGTGGCCCGTCAAAACCGTATCGAGAGCATCGCACGTCGGTCCAAAAACCGTCGAACCGTACGTCCTCAGCCCCTCGCAGGTGGGGTTGGCACGATTGGACGTGCAAGCAAGAGGCGTGCACGTGACAGTTGCATGATCATATAGAATACAATTCATGGACCCGTAAAGCCCGTCGTTAATCCAATACTCCCTCACTTCACCCCTCACACGCTTCCCTATAATGTTAGTGGCTAGTGTGAAAGCCGACTCCGCGAAAAAACGGCCCGGCTCCGATATAACATTCATTTCTGATTTGTTTGGAAAATAGGCTTGAAGCGCGCCTTTCACGACTGAAGCCGCTTCATCGAATTTTGAGTCGTTTGTGAAACCGCCACCAATGTTTAGTACACGCATTTCAGGCATACCAAGCCGAGCTGCCGTCTCAAAAACCGTTTTAGCCGCGGCTATGGCGCCATCATATGCATGCGATTGTGTAGCTCCGCTTCCTATATGGAACGAAACGCCAGTGACGTTAAGGCTTGCAGCTTGAGCGGTTTCGAGTAGGGACGCAATTTCATCAGGCAGCGCGCCGTATTTGGGTCCTAACGGACACCTTGCTCCGCCGTCGTCCGGAGCTTTGATTCGGATCAATAAATCACATTTCGGGTGCCACTTCCGAATCTTTTCGACCTCCTCCAGAGAATCAAAGGTTGTTAGATTAACTCCAACACGTGCTGCGTACTTAATATGAGACTCTGCTTTACACGGGTTTGCATAAACAATCCGATCCGGTGAAACACCAAGCGCCAAAACGGCTTCAATTTCTGCTCGGCTGGCGCAGTCGAAGTTTGAACCGAGGGAGGCAAGCGCGCCAAGGAGAGCCGGCTCCGGGTTGCACTTTACGGCGTAGAATGGACGAACCATAGGAAGTGTACAATCCCACTTGTTGTAGAGGGACAAGACAACTCCTAAATCAAGTACGTAAAACGGTTCTTGTTCTTCCACTTCTTGTCTTTTGACAATGATTGACTGCATGAACTCAGTCAACCCATCTTTTCTCAAAGCCGTAGCCCTCCTTCCCGCAACTCCTGGTGCACCCAACATGACTGGGGGGCTCTTGTCACTCGAATCCATTTCAAATGATCTCAACTGATGAGAGAAGATCAAAAGATTAGGGTTTGTAATTGTATAAGTTTCAGAGTTGCGGACGGTGTGTTGTGTCCTCGTAACCAATATATATAGAGAGAATAATTATTCGTTTGATTTTTGTTACATACTGTATAAAGGGGTTTTTCTTTTTACGTTGTTGGTCGTTTGATTAAGTAGAGTTTTAGGTTGATCAGTATTCTTGTGGGCCGGATGACATAGGGTGTTCCAATGATTCTCAGCGCGAAATTTACGCGTAAGCGGCGAATGGGAGGAGCCTAGGCGTACAAATTTGTATTATCTCTCTCTTTCGGAATGCAATATATTTACCAACATATATAGGATTATGCAACCAATGTACTTAATGGTAGGTGTGATACTTGGGAAGATATTTTTCAAAATTGGACTTCTTCATTGATTGACAAGTCTCACCTAATTGTCTCCCAATTGCAACTGACAAATACGATTTTCCTTCTTATGAAAAGTCCAGCCTCTTGAGCAACTAAAGCCCGAAGTGATATGTTACTATTATATACCTAAGTATATACTTTTTTTCCTTTCTTTGACCAACTTTTGGTAGTTTTAGAAATTTTATTGATAAAAAATGAAACAAGTATGACATTTAATCAGGAAAGACATTTTAGGTTTCCCTAAGATTGCATATTTTATCTCATGAAAATAAAAAGTTAAATTCAATTGTGAAATACGCATTTCAAAGAACGATACATGATTCAGTCTAGCCTACCAACACAATTATAAAACCTTGTAAGTTTCCAATAAGCAGATTAGGCTCATGAGATTTGCCTAAATAAGCTCATCAGCTTGGCCTGTGTTTGTTTTTTGATCGTTGGGTAGTTGAATGGAAGAAAACGATATGCAACCTTATATATGATAATATGCACCCACATCGATCAACGCAAAAAGACAGGCTCTTATTACTTTCTTAATAATTTCGCCCTCTAGGGAGAAAAATTCTTGGTCCAAATCGATGGCGTCTAAGGGTAAGTAAGATTTTATTGGGCCAATACCCGGCTATCAAAATTTTTGACTACACCATTACTGCATCATTGTTTATTCAAGTCAATTAATATGAACTACTCTTTGTTATGTGCAATTTGAATAAAAAATTTCTTATTTTATACATTAAAAGTTCTCAAACAAACAAAATTAAACAGACTATCGGAAGAGGAAGGTGCAAAGTGAAGAGTGGGATCGCACTTGCATGGTGGTAATAGATAGGAAGAACATCCAGTATTGAATGAGGGAATCTTTGTCTGACTGTCAATGCCATCTTAATTTACAGATAATAAATGTCCTGCAGATTCTCTCATCTAATCAATTTATTCACCCATCTACTATCGTCTTCCTATTAAAGATTGGCCAACGCTGGCATTTACTCTCTCAACAACTTATCTTTCATTGCCAAATCACTCGTATAGAAAGGAGCTGGTCATTACGACGATATCATCTATATGTAGTGCCTGCAGTAGGCAGATGAATAAATTAGTAGACGCAAAAGTTGTAATTTGATGAAGACTTTTCACTACATTGAGTGTAATTGACAGCCCATCAACATATAATTCTAGCAAAGTCTCGATTTGTATATATGTACCTCTCACATATACTATTAGCTTTTGATGAATGATGAATAATTCGAAAAGTCCCGACGTAACCATCCCTCATGAACTCCAGCTAATCATCAATTACCATGAGGCAATCTACACTATAATTTAAGATTCCTTTGTTAGTTTGCGTCCATGCAATTAGGAAAATTTATTAAGGAACTGGAACTAGCTAGCCGAAAAAAGTAAGAGAAAACACCTAAAGTAAGCAAAAAGATACATCTGAGATCGATTTTGGCACGGATTTGGATCTGGTCATTTGTGTATAACGGATGGCTATTTTCTGAATAGTTTACCGAAATATCATCCTCAACTCTATACGTTTAATGCGCTATACAGAAATATAAATATGAAATGGAAACATTGGAAAGCATGAGCCGTTGTATACGAAAACGCTCACCTTGATGTATATACGGATTATAAGTTTATGATTGAGCTGCACTGGGTAATTAGAAGTAAGCACTGAGATATTGGCGCGGCTCAATCAAAGTCCGTCACTTTGCGTGAAAGCTTGTAACTATCGTTTGCTCAGAAACACGGACTTTGCTTGCGATGAGTGAACCGGGCCAATATCACAGCGACTATTTCAATGATCTGAGTTGCAGCTCTTCAGCTGATGATAAAATCTATAGAAGGAAAGAACAAAGGAATGGCGAAGAGGAATGGGAATGTCTCCATGGTGTTGCTTAGAATTTAAGAAGATTTTAAAGAGAGAGAAAGAGGGACGTTTTGGTTTTGCAGTAGGTAAGCATTTAAAACCCTTGACTACCAAAATCCAAACCAAGGACCAGGGCATTTAATACCAACCAAATACCCATCCCCATACTGTTCTCTCCACATCTCTCCCTCTCTCACAAGCCAGAGCCAGGGCCACAGAGTGCTACATACATAAATGAGGGAATCACCGCCATCAGACCATATCTCTCTCTACCTTCTTTGCATCTCAAAGACTATTAATTTATTTCAAGTTTTTGTCTCTTGGTTATTCACCATTTAGTTCATCAGCAGAGCTAGATGACGCCTTATCTTCTTTGAATTTTTGTTTCCACACAATAATTTGAATGAAGATCTGTGACCGTGACCGATAGTTATGTTACTCGTTTAATAATTTAAAGAAATATATATTCCATACCATATCTTATGATCGGTACGAAATTTATACAACCTAAAATTTCTTTGAATCACATCATGAGATCAGAAACAGACACTAGGCTATGTGATGGACGACCACTCTTCGCCTGTGAACTACATAAACATAAAAGCGTGCAAATGGGCTAGCAGGGTTGCTCTGCCTTGGATTAAGTATTTTCTTCTACGGAACTATTGATTTATGCTTTGACTTTCAACAGAAGATATGATGGACTCCATGAAAGGTAGCGCATGGTCTTGTAATCCAAACATAAATAAATATCTTTCTTTNGATTTTTTTTTGTTTCCTAAATTGACAAATAAAGAGAAAAATAAACAGATAGTAGACAGAGAAGAAGATAAAGAAGGAGTTGAATGTAGGAAATAATTGAATGTGAGCGATTATAGTGGTATAATTTTTAACTTTTTTAACTTTATTTTTAACCATTGGATTAAACAAGATGAAAGGTGAATAGTTGGTGTCTAAAATTAAGTCAAAAAAT
>JANLJB010000613.1:28665-41916 GCA_026212285.1 Bursera cuneata
TTAACTTTATTTTTAACCATTGGATTAAACAAGATGAAAGGTGAATAGTTGGTGTCTAAAATTAAGTCAAAAAATTAAGTTCTAATAGCCTGACCCTATATATATATATATATATTAGAAGAAAAATCAGCCCCCCTGTGCTGACTTGAGAATCCATCTGTAACCAATTTCCAACTGATTGATTTTGGGCCAGAGAACTATGTGGGCACGTGAAGAATTCAACTAAGTCCACTAAATGAAGCCCATTACAGTTAAAAGGCTTTTTATCATGGCCCAAGAATTGCCTTAATGCCAATCAGAATGGGCCTGTCACAGGCCGAACGCCCTCAAATCTCATCCNTGGATGTAAACAACAAATCAAGTTCATAAACTGTCAATTAAGACCGATGACAAGTCCTTTCAAATACCAACAAAAAGGAAAGGAAAAAAAAAAAAAGAGAGAGAAACTGTTCATAATAATTATTTTTTTTTTTCTGTTTTTCGCTAATATTTTCCCATATAATTAAAAAGGTGAGTGCATTATCGTGTATATTGTTTTGTTTTGGAGTGTCAAAATAGAAAGAGATAAATAATGACAAATGAAGTGAGCCCACACCATGACTGAATTTCAATAGATAAAGAAAGATAGAAGTAGGGTAAATTTGACAACATCGTACAAAGATAATCATTCTATCCAGATGTCCAATCAGGATTCCATCGGAAAGTGGGGCATGTGGAGTAAGTTGCAACATCCCCAGAGACAAGTTACTCTCTCGTTTCCTAATAGGCTAGCTTTCAGTAGTGGACGAGGCATCCTGACATATAATGCAAGCAGATTACTATAGCAAATTATAAAATGTATCCCCAATTCGTGTTACCCCACAAGGTTGCTGCTACCAAGTGCCCAACTCACTATAGAAATGGCTTTACCCATGCTTTAGAATCTTGTCAGATACTCGAAAAGGTCTTTATCTGACATTGCTTCAACCAAGCTGAAGAAACTGCTATGAACTGCTCCTTTCACAAACTGATGCCTCATTATATTATATAAATTAGAAGCATTTTTGGCTCCAATCCGTTCTAAATTCTAATTAATAATTTCAATCCAAGTTCAAGATGAAAAAACCATAGCAAACCATTGATGGTTCAGTGGCATGCAAGATGACCAAAACAGTTTGTGGGCATCACTGTGTCCAGAATGCAGGAAGCACACCGTGGGTTGTGACTTGGGTGAGGGCTCTACGTAACCAAGAGTTGTTGGATTACATTTTCGAACAGTAAGTGATAACAATTGTTGCTAATAATTGAACAATTAATTTCAGATTGGCAATGAAGGGTGATGTCGCAGTAGCACCACCAGCCACGTACGGAGAGTTTCCGTAGGTTTTCAGGCATACCCTTCAAAACTTTGCATTCTATGATTGATTCAAGGAGGCTGTTAAGTCAACATCCAACTTTAATTATCCTTCCCTATCAATCACATTTGAGTTACAGAAAAGATTCTCTTCAGTTAGCATAATCCCATTCATTCTCTAAATCTAATCAAGCATCTCTGTCCTTCAGCTCAACTATTTAATACAAATAGTAAACAGTAGAGAACATGATATGATTTTATGTTAATTTTCTTACTCGAGGACCCAACTTTAATTTCCTTTGCTAGAAAACATTATGCAGCCTACACCTGGTCCTGGATTTGACGTATAGTGATTTGTTCAGGTGGGAGCCTGAGCCTGGAGGAATCTGGATGATGAATAATTAATTAAGTTGTCAAGATCAAAGCATCTCTATAATATCTGCCCAGTTTTAGTGGGAAATGAAACAGCAGAAGAAGGCTATTGGGTAGCAGCGGAGGTGCGTGATGCAGTCAGCGGATTATGTAAGGATAAGAAACTTTATTTATTAGAAATCATAGTTAATTAAAATTGTTGTCGAATCACGGGGCCCAAAACCAAAGGGTTTAATAAATAAATAATAACAAAGGGGGTGATATAAGCAAAGCGAGAAAGCATTGTTAGAATCCACGTAGATACGGGCTTATGGGTGCCGCATTAACCCATTATTTAACGTTCTTCACTTTTTAATCTCCAAAATGAATCACGTTTATAATTTTACAGGTAGCGAGTAGCGAGGGAAGAAGAGAGAGTGGGAAACAAAATTAAATAAAATAAAAAATAGAAAAGAATAGAATTGGAAAAGGAGGAGAAGATTCAGAGAAGCCATGGAAGCAAAGCCAAAAACATAATAAATAAATATCCCAATATTCTTCTTTCCTTTTATCTTTTTCTCATGCAAAACCACTCCTAGTCTTCTCTGTTGTTTACGAGTCATTGATCGGTGATCACTCCTCGTAGTCTTCTTCTTAGAAACTTCACTTTTGTCATGTTAAGAGGTTCATTGTGATGGGAGACACAGAGAGTTGTTGTAGCAGAGCAATAGATTCTGTGCCGAGTCAGAGTAGGAATCGTAGACAGAAAGTTGAAGTTTTCAACGAGGTTCTTTTTAAACTAAAAGAATTGAACAAAGAAGAAACGAGGCAACCTGGCTTCGAAGATGAACTGTGGGCTCATTTTTGTCGACTTCCCAATAGGTGCTCGAAAACCTTGCCTTACGTTGTTTTTTTGTTGTATTTTTTTTTTCTTTCTTCTTGTTTGCGTTATATTTGTGTTTGGTTAAACTGAATTCCAGTCAAAATGATTATCTCCATTGTTCGTGGAGGGAAAGGACGGTGATTACGATGGATGGCTCCATTTTCATCGTAGCTGTTGCAGTTTGGCTTGATCACTTATCATATTCCTTTGAAATTTTCTCCCAAACGATAGATCGGATCGTTGAGATTGGTATATATGGAACACGACTGTTTTTCAAAAAGTTTGTTTTTTTAAACTGAAATAATGACAATTTTTTCATGGCCTTGTGACGGAGGAAACAGAACAGAAAACGTTGACGTTTCAAATGAAAAAACTCGTTTTGACTAGAACAAGTGGTTGAAGTTTATATATTTTTTTAATTTTTTTAAAACTATTTATTTGTTGATTGCTTGTGTATGAAGATATAATTTGCTTGTGAAGGTATGCACTGGATGTGAATGTGGAGAGAGCTGAAGATGTTCTTATGCACAAAAGATTACTACACGTGGCACATGATCCTGCCACTAGACCTGCAATTGAAGTCCGGCTTGTGCAGGTAACGATGTATTCCTTTCCAGTAGATTTCTCTTATCTAGTTTTTTTCCTCAATTCATATGGATGCTTCATGACTTTGGTTTCGGGGGTGGGGGTGGGGGTGGGGGTGGCGGGCCGCGGTTTTTCTTTTAGTGCTTTTGTGGCCTGTATCTGCTCCTTCAGTTTATCTCCTATAAAAACAATACATTCTACACTTAAATTCTGACTCAGGGTAATCTATCTCTCGTGCAGGTGCATTCTGCTTCTACTGGGCAATTTTGCGAGTTAGTTCATTTAGACTCTTCAAGGAACATAGATTTTCAAGATTCTGACTATTCCAGCAAACTGAGGCATGGTTATGTGGATTCATATTTGGTCCTTTATCTCTAGTTAAAATTGTCAAATATCAAAACCTTCTTAGATCATAATCATATCTGTATATACTTTTCAGCATCCATCCTCCACCAGCCTTTGGTTCATCACCAGATCTGGAGCTTCTAAATGAAGCTAACAAATTTGATGTTCAAGATAAAGATTTTGCCATGAGTGTTCCATTTAACTCTCGGTAAACAGTTCTGAAAGGCCTCCCTCTTGTTTTTTTAAGATTTTTTCTACGATTGTTATAAATTTCTGTTAGGTACTGTAGAATAACATGGCAATACTTTCACAATTTTCAGGCTAGTGCATGAAATTACTATCTCAACAAATGACAAGCCAAAACTACTTAGTCAGGTAGCCGATGTCACTTGGTATTCTCTAGTTGGCTTTTCTTATTATTTCTGGTCATGGTCTTGTTGTATTTCTTCCAAATGTGCATGCTGTCTTGTTGTACTTCTTCCAAATGTGCATGCTATCAAACATTCGGCAATCAACATGACAAACACTTCCTCAGATTTATCTTCTTTGCTGTCATCCCCACCCATCTCTAATGACCTATGTTTTTAACATCTTATCTTTCAAATTAATTTTTTGTACGGGGTTAGATTTGATGATTTAATTCTTATGTGGAATTTTTTCTGAAATTATGTACTGTGAATTATTAATATCTCTGTTAAGTCAATGATTCTCCTTTTTCTGTAAAATTTGTTGAATTTTCAGCTGACTTTCTTGCTATCTGAGATTGGGTTGAACATACAAGAAGCACATGCATTTTCCACAATAGATGGCTACTCCTTGGATGTGTTTGTTGTTGAAGGTTGGGCACTGGAGGTAATTTTTCTTTTTCTTTTCTTGATTTTTGATTGTAGTATGACAGATTACTAGTATTTGGATAATGCTCTTAGTTCAAAAGATTTATAATAACTAAAGTGTTTGTTTGTCTTCTTTATATTTAACTGCATGCAGGTCAGCTCTTGATTCAGTTTCATTTATCATTTGCAATGTAGTGTTTCAAACTCTTGATTTTCAGTTCTCTCATATTGTTTAGGATTACTATAACAAAATTGTGAATTTTTCTCTCTCCTCTTTGATTGATCAAAAACTGTGTATGTTTATGATATATAGGAGACTGAGCTGCTAAGAACTGTGCTGGTAAAGGAAATACCAAAGGTTGAGGTAGTTCCTCCACTTACTACTTGTCTGCTCCAATTATAATGGTTAATATATCCTCAGGTTTATTTTGCTTGAAAAATGGGAATGACTATTCTTTTAACTCAATTTTATTAATTTTTTAGTTCTCAGTTATTTTTACTGGAGTAACTTTTGTAAATTTGAGTTAAACTCATCTACTATAGGCCCTATTAAATCCGTCCTGTTGGCCACTGTATAGAAATGTTGAAGTTTATGTTATCTTTTCATGTTTACCTGTGATTTTGACTGCTTTTAGGACATTCTGACATATCTTTGTCTGATGGTCTATTCATACTTCTATTTAAATTTACATGAACCATCTCATGCATAAAGTTATGAATTTAAATGTCGTCCCTGTTCTTTTAGCAGTTATATCACCTGACAACTTGAAGTGCTCTGCAGAGGCATCAGCATGTTGTAGGTCCGGTTCAGAAGCAAAAACAAATCGGATTCGACCATGTAAATGTACCTGCTGATAGAGTTGATGTTTGGGAAATTGATGCAAGCCTGTTGAAATATGAATATAAAATTGCATCTGGATCCTATGGTGATTTGTGAGTTCTTATCTTCTATTAGAGTTCTTCTGTTTGTGAGTGAGTGCTTGATAGTATACTTTTGACTCGTACAGGTATAAAGGTACTTTCTGTAGTCAAGATGTGGCTATTAAAGTTCTTGCAACTGAGTATCTAAACGAAAATATGCAAAAGGAATTTGCTCAAGAAGTTTATATCATGAGGTTTGTTAAATCAAAATTTAAAACTTCCATCGTCACTGGTCTAATCTATTTTCTTCTTCCTCTGTTTGTTTCCACTTATACACTCACAAATGTATGTTTATATTTTCTTTATCTGGACAATGGTGCCTGTAATGAGCTTGCATTCATAATCTTACTAATTCTCATCTTTACATTTTACTTGTTAGGTCCTTGAATCTTTTTTTAATTTATAATTCCCTTGCTTTGCTAGTTTTCATGAATATTACATCAAATGTGGATTCTGTAGTTGAATGATATTTTATGCACCAACCACATGGACCAAAAGAATTGTCTGCTTTCTTGCATGATGTAATTCCTTTTTTAGTGCTGGCTCTAATTTTTTTTTTTTTTTTTTTTTTTTGGAGCCTTAATGTTAATGCAGAAAACCTGCAAACAAATGAATTAAAGCAGAAAACTGCACAAGATTCTGTTAAAATAGAAAAAACTGCNAATTACAACCAATATTTAAGGCTGCTGTCTTCACTTAAAAACAAAAACAATAAAAACAGAATCTCAATACATCAACACTTAAGAATAGATATGCAATAGCTGCAGCCTGCTATCAGAAATTCATCTTGTTTTCCCTCTATAAACTCTGAATTGAAATATCCAGGAAGGTTCGACACAGAAATGTTGTTCAATACATTGGTGCATGTACAAGACCTCCCCAGTTGTGCATCGTGACAGGTATATTTAGCTGACTTTACGAAATGTTGTGATGTAGTCAATCTTTGAAAAAAAATGAAAAATTTTTTATATATATTTTTTCCTGTCTGTATTCCTTTCTCAGAATTCATGTCTGGTGGAAGCATGTATGACCTTCTGCATAAACAAAAGAGTGGTTTTAAGCTTCCATCCTTGCTCAGAGTTGCAATTGATGTTTCCAAGGGGATGGATTACTTACACCAAAATAATATAATCCATAGGGACCTCAAAGCAGCCAATCTTTTGATGGATGAAAATGGAGTAAGAGATTTTCCTCTTTGTGCCATTTACTTAGTAAATTTTTGTCGTATTGTAAGGAGTACTGCATTATCTACTCCAAAGTGTATGGAGATGGGGTAGAAAATTACATATTGGTTCCTTTATGAAGTGAGAAGCACAGTTTCAAGAGTTGGGCGTGTTTCATGTTATTTTATTAAATTCATCTCCATGTCCACATTTCTTCTCGTTGATTAGAGCTATATCAGTTTAGAAGAGCACAGATTTACAAGTGGGTTGGAATTTTCAGTCTTTCTTATCATTTCAACAATGTCTATAGGTTGTTAAGGTTGCTGATTTTGGTGTTGCTAGAGTTCAAGTTCAGTCTGGTGTGATGACTGCAGAAACTGGAACATATCGGTGGATGGCTCCAGAGGTTGGTATTCTGCAATATTTAGGGATTTTGACCGTTCCTTTTACTTTCTTACAAGTGAAATTACTGGTTTCTATTTGTTAAATTTATGGTTGCCATTTTTATAGAAATTATACTGTGTGATTTTGGCCCCATGGCTCTATTGCACTTTCTCAAAGAAAAACCAGAGGATTTTTGGTTAAAGTATAGTGTTGGTATGAGCCTAGATATCAAATGATCTGAAAATTATATTATATGCAGCAATCAATATAAAAGTCAGAAAATGGGAAAAATAAACTGTAGTTAAAAGGATGCCTTTCCGCACAAATTATCACAAATTATTTTAAGTTGCTTTAAAATAAATCAAGGTCAAATAGCTGGAAATGGCTTCATGCAGTAATCCTTATATTGGGGGAGCATAGCTTTGTTGAGCTTTAATTGAGAATTAGACTTGATATCTTTTATGCTTTACTCAACCTTAAATTGAAAGGAATGCCACTCATGGTATCATTCCTGTGTAAAAGTTCCATCAATTTACTTATTTTTGTTGGATACCATCTGGGAAGTGGATGGTTTGAAATGTTTTGGTATGAAGCACCATAATTTGTACGCTGTTTTTACTTTATATAGTTATTTTGAATGTACTGATGGGATTATGAATCATGTCGCCTTATTAATGAGATTGCAAAAGTCTGTTTCTCTTATGTGCTTATTTGACGTTGGCTCTTGGAAGGTAATTGAACACAAACCTTATGATCACAAAGCTGATGTTTTCAGCTTTGGGGTTGTGTTATGGGAGCTTCTTACAGGAAAGGTAATGTTGTTTTAGCAATTCTTTTGCCAAAATCTGGATAAGTTCATTATCCTTTTGGGGTAAATGCTACCTTCAAATAAATAATTTCAATTTAGTTGCTTTTTGTGAATGATATTACAGATTCCATATGAGGACTTGACCCCCTTACAAGCAGCTGTTGGCGTGGTCCAGAAGGTACTCTTCATAAAATAAATTCTGTTTATGAGTATTACGATCATAAACAAAATCTTAATATTCCAGTTTCGGTATTTGTTTGGCCCTGGAACTGCCAAATTGTCCTATAACTTACCGCCATCGAGAATGCTATTAAATTGTTAAGAGGTAGATTAGTGTATGTCCTTGGACTCCATGAAATGATTAAAACAGAACCAAAAATGTAGCATGCTTATAAGCAAACAGGCTCAAACTAATGAAGAGCTCTTGTTGGTGGACATAGGGTCTAAGGCCTCCGATTCCAAGGCATACTCATCCAAAAGTCGTGGAATTGCTTGAGAGATGCTGGCAGCAAGACGCATCTTTGAGACCTGAATTCTCTGAAATCATAGAATTTTGCGTACACTTTTTCAGGAGGTATAGGGAAATTTTTGACTAAACTCTTTTTGGTTCCACCATGCGTGCACTTTTAGAAACTTTCATGATCTTGGAACAGGTCCCAGAGGAAGAAAGGACTAGCAGAAGAAAAGGTTATAGGCAAGAGTTATAACGGCGTGTAGGCAAGCAGCCAAATGAGCATCAAGGAAGTGTGGATATTTATTCATAATTTTTGATGCCCTTTTCTTTTACTTCTAAAAAGAAAAATGATCCACATGCTGTGGTGTGGAACATTTGCTTTGTAGATATACAAAACATAAACTGAAAGTATAAGAACGAGGTACTTATTCTGCAGCAAGTGTATGCGTCGATGTTTGTGACTCGAGTGTGCAGTGACCAAAAATGCGTCTCAAATGTCAAGTTCTCAGGACTTGTTCTTCTCAGATATTTCAGTATGTAGAAGAATTTTGATTAAAGGCAAATTCTGAAGGGTGTGAATGGACGGAGATGAGACTTGAGAACCTCGAATAAAATTTCTGAAGCTATCGAATATATGGGTTTCACTCCGTTTAAACGAGTTCATAAACTTTTTTACGGAATATATGCTATGCTGGCTTTTTTTCTCCATGAAAACGAACTTAAAATAGCTGGCTTTTTTACGGAATAGCTGATACAGGGAGTGAAAGATTGGCTGAAGCTGTTCCCTTGTAACGATACTAAGTGCCAGTATCGAATTCCATTCTGAGACTTTTTTATTAGTGGAAGGAAGAGAATATATACACTAGGAAGTACCATAAAACAGCGTTTTGCCTTTTCTTTTTATTTTTATTTTTAAAGTTAATAAAGCTTTTTCCAATTTTACGTGCGTGTAGTTAAAACTAGTAAATACCAAAATCTTTCCCATCTGCGTTTATTACTTATTGGAAGCATTTCGGATTCTTACATGTAATTGATAATATCGTTTTTTATTTTTCTAATTTCCTCATTGAAGTATATCCGCGGAAGTGCACGACTGCATGTTTTCACGTGAAGCAAAACAAAATATGTTTATTCCAAAGTAACAATGTTTGTCCAAAGCAAAATTCCCATTAAATCAACACCTGAAATACAGAATTTAATTATGCTTCTTCTCTCTCGAGACTACTAAAGAATCAAAGAATCTACTCCAATTAATGCACTGAGAGAAACTAACATTTCTTCACCGCCATCATCAATTCACCGTGCCACTTCATCCCTCAACAGTCCAGATGCCAGCGTAGTTAAAAAAAATGCTTTATATACGGGTAGTAGTTGTTAATTTATTATTCCCAAATCCCACGTATAATCCCACGTATTATCTTGGGAGATTACATCTAAGTTATCTTAATGGAGTCTCTGTTAGGGTCCTTAAAGGAACATCGTTCTCATGCTGAACAACAAGAAGGCCAGGAAGAAGACCAACGACCTCTTTTAAGTCACAACAACTTTCATATGCCCCAGTCCCATGATTTACAATATCAAACAGAAGTCATCGTCAAGATTGACAGTGAAAATGGTTGCGTTAAAGAAACCGAGAATGCTTCCTCAAAACCCAATTCCGGAAGTTCCAGCAGTAAACTCCCAGGTTCATCAAACAAGTGCAAATTTTCGTTTGAACAAGTATTGACTGAAGCTGTTCGGAAGAGAAGCAAGGACTTACCGGACCAAGAAATAAGTCAATCTTCTTCAGGTTCACGTGTAGAAGAGGTGTTGAAGAGCAGTTCAAATTATTATTTTCGAAAGAGCAAATGGAGGTAATTGATGGATAAGACGAAGTCTAGGCTGATAGACCCANCAATCTTCTTCAGGTTCACGTGTAGAAGAGGTGTTGAAGAGCAGTTCAAATTATTATTTTCGAAAGAGCAAATGGAGGTCATTGATGGATAAGACGAAGTCTAGGCTGATAGACCCACCAGAGGAACAATATGAGAAATCCGAGAGAATGTTCAACCCTGGAAGAGTGTCTAAAAAGGATTATAAAAATGAAGAAGATGATATTGATGACATTCCAGATGAATATAAGAGAATGAAATTCAATGCATTGACGATTCTTCAATGTGTAAGTCTTGTTTTGATTATAGGGGCCTTGGTTTGTAGTCTTTCAGTTCCTGTTATCAAAAGGCAAACATTATGGGATCTCCCAATGTGGAAATGGGAGATATTGCTTTTGGCTCTGATATGTGGACGTCTAGTCTCTGGTTGGGGAATTCGGTTTATTGTGGTCTTTATCGAACGCAGTTTTCTTTGGCGAAAACGTGTATTATATTTTGTTTACGGGTTGAGAAAGGCGGTTCAGAATTGCCTCTGGTTGGTTCTTGTTTTGCTTGTTTGGCGCTGTATATTTGATGACAAGGTTGAGCAAGAGACCAAGAGTGAGGTCTTGCCTTATGTGAGCAAAGTTCTAGTATGTTTTCTGGTGGGTACCTTGATATGGCTTTTGAAAACGTTGCTTGTTAAGGTTCTGGCTTCATCATTTCATGTGAATACCTTCTTCGAACGAATACAGGAGGCTTTGTTCAATCAATATGTGATCGAGGCTCTCTCCGGTCCACGATTCTTTGACAGACATCACACACAAGAAGAAGAAAGTCCCGTTGCTGAGGTTCAAGAATTTCAAAACTCCGAAGCAACAATGCCTGGTGACCTCAGGGCAACTCTGCTTCAAAAGAATGGCAGTGGAAAACCTGAGAAATGCTCCACCTTTGGAAAAAGACCTAGATTTTCTCGGACAATGTCCAGAAAGCAAGATGAAATCCCAATTGACCATCTGCATAAGCTGAACCAGAAGAACATATCTGCTTGGAACATGAAGAGGATGATAAAAATCGTCCGCCATGGGTCCTTGTCTACCCTGGATGAACAGATATTGAGTTCTGACATGGAGGATGAATCTTTGATGGAAATTCAGAGTGAATGTCAGGCAAAAGAGGCAGCCAAGAAGATATTCCGGAAGGTGGCTAAGCCAGGTTCTCAGTAAGTGATCTTAATTTCCTCTCAAGTACCTTAATTGAAGTTTATTCACCATTTTTATTGTTTAACCTCAATTTCTGTTTTAGATACATCTACTTGGACGACTTGATGTGCTTCATGGAAAAAGATGAAGCTTTGAAGACGATGCGTCTCTTAACAGCTGGATATGAAAATAAGGGAATCAGCAAGTCATCTCTTAACAGCTGGCTGGTAACTAAAATATAAAGCTTGCTTTGCTCGTCATGTTATGAAGATTTCAGGGAAAATATTTGCCAAAAGTTGTGATCGAGTAGTTGTTTTCAGTTCTTTACTCGACACAATTCCTCAATCAAGAAATTTGAATTTTCCTTATGTTTTAGGTCAATGCATTCAGAGAACGCCGAGCACTTTCACTCTCTCTCAATGACACAAAAACAGCTGTTGACGAACTTCATAATATGTTAAACATCCTTGTAGCTGTAATAATAGTGATAATCTGGCTTGTCATACTTGGAGTTTCCATCACTCACTTCCTAGTCTTCATAAGCTCCCAGCTTCTCTTGGTGGTGTTCATCTTTGGGAATACCTGCAAGACAATTTTTGAAGCGATCATTTTCTTATTCATAATGCACCCATTTGATGTGGGTGATAGATGTGAAGTGGATGGAATCGCGGTAACATCTTGATTTTTATGCGCTGTGTTTGTGCACTTAAAGCTTTTCTTTCAAATATTGACATCTCTTGTTACAGGATGTCTTGGTTTCTTATTTTGTGTTTATTGGGTTGTCAGATGACAGTGGAAGAGATGAATATATTGACTACAGTTTTTCTGAGGCATGATAACCAAAAGATCACGTACCCCAATAGTGTCCTAGCTACCAAGCCGATAGGTAACTTTTATCGTAGTCCAGATATGATTGAGACTATTGAATTCTGTCTCCACATCTCGACTCCAATGGAGAAGATTTCCACCATGAAAGAAAGGATACAAGGGTATGCCTTGAGATGCATCCTTCTCTACTCATCGAAAAAGAATTCTTCCTGTTTCTTATATGAAGATCGTAGTTGTTTATTATAATTCATTACAGTTTTCAGTCCTGTGGCGGTTTCATTTGCAGATACGTTGAGAGCAACAAGGATCACTGGCACCCTTCGTCTCCAAATCAAATGATATTTGTGATGGATGTAGAGGACATGAATAGAGTGAAGATATGTATGTGGCTGAAACACAGATCCAACTTTCAGAACGCAAGAGAGAGAATTGCCAGGAGAGCATTGCTGGTTGAAGAAATGATTAAAGTCTTCAAAGATCTTGGTATTCAATATCGCATGCTGCCCCTCGATGTGAATCTCACGACAATGCCAGCGATGACATCAACTAGGCTTCCTTCCAATTGGACTGCTTGTGCAACAGACAACTAATTTTACACGAAGGATACCACAACACTGCGGCAGTGACTGTCATCATCGATGCTGTAAACTAATTTTCTGTGGCCGTAACACAAATAAATTGGAATAAAAACAACTAATTATAGTGCCTCCCCTGAATAAAGGAGGCATGGGAACCATTTCAAATATGCTATTGTGTCTTTATATAAACAATTATTCTACCCTGGATATGTTAGTAGGATTATGTTAAAGAGTTTCATCTCTTTCTTTAAGAGAAATTCATATGCATATATTGTATGAGTATTATAATCATGTGATGTCTATGGATAATTGTGTAGAATAATTAAATTTAAGGAATTGAATTGAAAAATAATTAAGAAATTCAAAATTTTAATTATCTAACCAACTCATTAATCTGTTACACGCATACGGGCTAACCAAAGAAAATGGATCGTTGACCTGTTACGAACTAAAATATCAATAAACCAATATCTACTATCTACGGACTTAATAGTTTTACTAAACAATCATAATTTTAATTTCTTGATTATTTTTCAATTCATCCACCTTAATTTTTGCAAATCACCCATCCTATATCTATTGAATTGTGGGTCAAATAAATACATCATCACGCTATGTGCTACAATAGATATATAATAGAGTTTCTCTTTCACGAAAAACTTTTCGTGGTCCAAGTGGCTAGTAAGCCATCAGTGGATCTGAACCCACATGAGATTTGGGCGAATGAGAACTT
>JANLJB010000621.1:0-20045 GCA_026212285.1 Bursera cuneata
AATAGATGTGAGATTTTTAAAAACCCTCGCAAATTTGGATAAAGTATTCTTGATTTTGTAGTAGTGTCAAATTAATAATCAAAATTCATCCCGTTCTGTATCTCTTTCTTTATAATTTGCAATCACCTTGTTAAACTCAAATCCAATAGTAAGAAATCATTATTGCATTTGCCTTTCATAAAGAAATAAAAAATGTTTAATAATTTTATTTTTGTAAACCTTGCAAATTCAAAACAATAAGAAAAAAAATTGATTAACGTTAAAGCTTGTAAAGAGTTTTAAATTATTAATCATACTCTTTAAACTTAAGAATCACTATTAATAAAATAATTAGAAAGAAAAAACAATCAACACCAACAATATATCAAATAATTTAATTATTTAACTAATGATATTATCAAAATATTAAAAAACTGTATAAATTAATATTTAAAACTTAATATTGACTGTAGTTAAAATTCGATTTAAAAAATAAATTTTCTAAACTTATCATTGTATTCTTTTGAAATTAAAGGCTCGGTCTAATGAGATAAAAACATTGGGGTTTGAATAAAGCTACTCTTAACTTGATAATCGGTGTTGGTGCAAATTCCAAGACCATACACAAGCCTATGTCAGGCCAATAAGGCTATAAAGCCTATTAGATACAAAAATAGGATAATATTAAATATTATTTTCGTAATTTAATTTAATTTTAGATGAAAAATATATTTAATAATTTAATTAATTAGACCTCTAAAATTATTATATAATAATTTTTATTAATTTATTTTAATATCTATTAATTGATAGAATAATTAAACTTATGAAAAAATTATTATGCCCCTACTTTTGTTTAACTCGAAGAAAAGAAAATAGTAGAACTCATATTGATTGGAAGAATTAGAAGGATCCACTTCGTTTCTGGTCTGCTCCTTCTCCATTATTTCTTTTACAATTTCGAGGAAGAGATGATTACTATTTCAAAGGCTGCCAAGTTGAAAAATATACATGTTGTTGGCTGGGTCAATGAGATTGGAGGAAACTTCAACGTTTCACTGATGCAAATAATTCTAGTAAAAAAAAAAATAATAATAATTCTAGTCAAACCTTATGACCTCCCATGCATGCCCTATTTTCCGATGACTACATGTTCTTCAGGCTTTGTGCCAAGAATAATCGGGTCTTCCTTGTCATCTCCATTTCCCTGAAATAAATCAATGAATTGTTAGTGTCTTTTATACAAATTACATGAAAGTGAAATTAGTCTTTGTTGTGCAATAAACAGAATCAAAGGAGAAAAGAAAAAAAAAAAAAAAAACACACAAAAAATTATAGTGGTTCGGCTATGAGTCTACGTCCACTGTGACGGTAAAAGTATTCATTATTATGAAATTAGGGTTACATCAATAAGAATATATAGTAAATCCTAGTTTCTAAAATATCCAAAATATCTTACCATATCACCTCCTACAGTTGTATGACATATGAGCAATACCCTCAATAATCTCCACTTTGGCGAATATGATCTTACCGTATTGACATCCTTTGTAAAATAGTCGTCTCTCTGGGGAATACTCCCTTCTTGTCATTTCCAAGGCCCTGAAGTAAAATCAATAAATTGTTGAGTCTCTTTTATATAAATTATGTGAAAGCGATATTAGTCCTTACCGTATCATCATCAGAGTGACACACATTTTAACTATCCACTAGTTGCTAAACTTGCTCCATGAGCTACTCAACCTACGCGTTAAGCGTGTCAATCTTCGTCTTAACTCGTTCCTTGAACTTGTCAAATCATGTGTTGAACTTAGCATCAATCCAATTTGTGATTTCAGTAGCAATTTGCTGACATAAACAGTCTAAGGACTAACTAACATCAAGAGTCCGAGAAAAAAAATAAGTACGTGAATCGTCATTAACATATGAGAAAAATGGTTAGTCAATGAATAGACAACAAACTGACGCATCTCCTCCTCGCCTAACATCGTCTCCTCCTTGGTTCTCCTTCTCGGCTAGTGGTATATCTAATTGTCCTCTGATCGGGTCCTCAGCTCCTCTCTGGTTTTCCTCCTTGGCCTACAGTACATCCTCATAACCTCCTTTGCCCTCCTCAAAAGACGATATATCCTTATCCCTTCCTTTGTTGTCTTCTCTCGCCTCAATAGGTGGTTGGACTTAGGAGGTGACCTCATTTAAAGGCGACCTCATTTAAATGTGCACCAATGGTGCCAATGACTGTGGCTAAGAGAATCGGATACCACAATTGTTGATTCTCCTTTAACGTGGCGTTGAAAATGGAAATAGGCTCTTGATCCTACACCACAATTTGAAAGAAACATAAATTAGTTTGCATTCAATAGGTGACATTACTTATAGAAATAGTATAGTCAACTCAATTACCTAATGCCTCAAGAACACATTTGCATTGACTTTGTCATAAGTCACATTCTGGGTGGTTTACCATTTAAGGATCCTCAGGATTGTCTTATTGTCACTAGAAACCATCCTGTATTCCTTGCCACAAAAAAAATCATCTCAAGAGTCTAAACCTTAAAACAACAACATCAAACATAAGTACACAATTCATATATTATGCGAGGAAGTACATAAAATGAAAAAGAAAATGAAGGCTTATATACCATGAACACATAGGTACATTCGAATGAGTCATATCTCTTTGCTTTGTGACTTCCTTCTTGTTGCACTCGTTGCTTATAATGAAGAATTTACCTTACAAGCATAGTGGATAGGAAATAAAAAAGAGTCTAGTGTGCCACTGTCCCTCAAGGATAAGCATTGAACACTGCCAAGTCATCAAGGAAGGATAGATAGGTCAATGATACTATGAGTTTTCTACTTTTTGCTAATATAAACGTCTCAACTACATAATATATAGCGAGCTTTACTGCATCCTCATCATAAATTTTCTTGAATGAGATTTTCTACAATTCTCGCTTCATCTACAGTATCTGGATATTCTTCCCACAAAAATACCACTCCTATAGTATAAGAGGTCCTGTATGTTTCAGAGTAGGTTCATGGCCAAATATAAAACCCGTGATGATCCCAAACTCATACATACTAAACCTTATGGTCTTCCCTGAAAACAACAAAACATAGTTAAAATTAGTAAGATCAAAATTTATGTATGATTGTTTAAGGTTTAAAATATGTAACAAACTTTAAAATAATGTATCAAATAAATAGATAGTATATGATATTATATTTTGATAATATAAAAAATAACAAAAAAGCATGCCAAATGCCTTTATCTTTAAACAATAGTAAACATTCATACAATTTGGACATAAGATTGTGGATGAATCACGGTCTCGTGAAGACTGTGGGTAACAAGCTTAGCAACCTCTCAACTTCAAACATCTCCAATCTACTCCATTTGTATCAAACAACAACCTAATCCTCTCTGTTTGCATCAACAAACAACAAAAAATTACTGAAAATCAAATAAAATTACCAAGATCGTGAGCCATGATCTTAGCTTACGCTTTTCATCTTCTTTAACAAACCCAACATTGTCTGACGGTTTTTCATCTCAAATCAACTCCAAAACATCTCTATTCAACTTCAAAACATCCCTCATTTAACTCTAATCAACTCTATTCTCCCAATCACAACCCAAATCACTTACCCAAGCCCGTGATCCACAACCCTGGTTTGACCGTGATCCATTCTCAAGCCAAGATTGTGGATCATGGTCTCCACTTCTGCCTTTCATCTTCTTTGACAACGTCAACTCAATTCACCCATTAACAACACCAATCAACACCTATTTAACTCCATTAAACAAATCAACACCATTCACCTATCCACTCAACAAATCAACAACCATTCACCATCTATTCAACAAATCAACACCCATTCACACCAAACAAATCAACTCCATTGAACAAATCAACTATCAAACAAAATAAAAAACCTAACCGATTTGTTAATGTATGCAACTGAATCGTTCTCGTGGCCCAATCGCTCTCCTCCGTATTGTTTCATCCTTTTCGCTATTGGGTCATGCTCGCCGTTAACTATATTCATTAACGTTGTTCAAATTTTCTTACTTAAAATGCGAGGGGATGAGGAGTGGGTTGAAGAAAGAAGGGAAATTTGTCAAAATAGCTACTTGGAGGGGGTCAAATTGAAAAATAGTCATTCTTCACTAACTCTCTCACCCGCCTAGCCAAAGCTACAATAAAAATTTGTTTCTACCGATTATACCCCCGTCTCTTGCATATTAACCAAAAAACCAGTCTCTCATTACTCTCTCTCTCTCTCGCGACAGTCACCACCGATCAGCCATTCAGCCGACCACTTCCCGTCGTTCAGCCGACCACTTCCAGTCGATCCAGCCGTGAAAACGTCAGCCATTCAATTCGGTGAGTTTCCCTTTTTTTCCTCATCCTTGATTGATTGTTGTGGTTGCTGCTGTCAGGTAGAGAGGATGGTTTGTTGGTTTGGGGTTGTTTCTGGTTTGCTTTCTTTGATGAGTATTGTCCGGAAGAAGAAGAAGAAGAAGTAGTAGGAGAAGTCGGGGAAGAAGAAGGTCTGAATAATAACCGTGTGTGATGGTGTAAGAGATTCACGGTCATAGTATAAGACTGTCACGGTCGTGAGGGGGAATTGAAAGGATCTCCCGGTGGGGTAAATGGGATGCCACGGTCCAAGAACTCGACCTCCACGGTCTAGATTCCAGTTGTCAAATATACCACGGTCTAGAATATAGAGGAAGAATGAGGTTTAAAAGTGTCATTGTCCCGATGTTGGACCTCCATGGTCTGGATTCCAGAATTAATATTCACCACGGTCTGGATTCCAGAAATTGATAGAAATGGCCTTTTATCGTGCAACCTTTGATTTGGAGATCTCTCCAGGGGCCTGCCTGTCTATTTTCCAGTTTCTTTCTATATATCAAGTTTGTTATTAGTGTTATTTAGTTAAACTACTAACTAACTAACTAACTAAGTTAAATTTCTGGTGATAGGATAATGACAACTTCCATCATTGTCCACTATGGTGGATGTTGAGAAACTCAAGCAAATGGTGACGTTAAGTATGTTGGTGGTGAAATTAGGGGGTTACTAGTCTTGAAGGATATCAGATTTAAGCAGTTTTTAGATTTATTACATATGGAACTGGGGTTTGATCAGATAAAGTATGCAATGGCTTTGTCAACTAGATTTCTATACATCAACTCAAAAGCTTCCCCCTTTATGCGTATAGAAAATGATACATATATTCGTTTTTTCATTTCGAATAATCGTATGGTTGATAAATTTGTTCCTCTCATGGTGACAATGGAGAAAAAAGTTGGTCCAACCATTGGAGTTTAGAAAAAGGTTTCCTGGGATAAAGATGCTTTGACGAAACCGTCGTTTCAATCTCACAGTGCTTGTAATCAAAGAATTGATTCAATGCCTGTAACTTCTTCATCCCATTTTACAGAAGACAATGAGAAAACATCGTCAATGTGTTGTACCCCATTGATGAATGATATAAGCAATGTACCTAATATTAAACAAATCGTTAATGATTACAGTAATTGGCCTGATGGTATGGCCGCCATTGACAAAGAGTTACATAAAGCAGCAGTGATAGGACGTTGTATGCCATATGATGGTGATCCTATAGATGATGACATCGTACATGATGAGAATTTTGTGCATGGAGATCGTGTAGAAGATGATCATTTTACTGTTAATGCAGAGGATAACAATGATCCTCCACCTTTTAATCACATTCCATCCCAATCATCTGCAAATATCAATTGTAACACAAGTTTTAATGTAGAGATTGGGCTGGACACGTTTCAATGGTTGCCACCAATTGCAGATGCAAATCCATCAACGAATTTTATCGATTTTAGTTCGTACATCAACGATGGATTGCATATACAAGTTGGTGAGGTATTTATGAATAAGTTGAAACTTCGTACAAAGTTGGCATTAATTGCAACCAATAAGAACTTCGAGTTTGTCGTCTCTAGGTCAACGAAGCAAAGGTTTGAGGCGGTGTGTCAGCTTAAAAATTGTAAATGGAGGATTAAAGCTAGAAAAATAAAAAAAGAATAAGCTGATAATATGTGGCAAGTAAAAAAATTTGAGCAGTCGCACACGTGTGAGCGTACACAAATTCTCCCGGATCATAGGCAAGCATCGACCCATTTCATTAGACGCATCACAAAAAAGAAATTCAAGACTGTTTAAAGGTCTACCATCTAAAGGAAATTATATCAGATCTCCGAGATGATCTTGGAATTGACATCTCCTACAACAAGGCGTGGAGGGCGAGAGAGTCTGTCATAGCACAATTACTCGGAGATCCGGCTAAGTTGTTTGCCTTATTGCCTCAATATAACTACATGATAAAAGCAACCAATCCTGGTACTGTCACTCATCTTCTGACAAATCATGATAACCATTTCCTATATTGGTTCATGATGTTGAATGCTTCTAAGGTCGGATTCTTCTCTGCAATTAGACTAGTTGTAGCAGTGGACGGTACATTCTTAAAAGGAAAGTATAGAGGTACACTTTTTACCGCTCAGCGTATGGATGCCAATGAACAGATTTTTTCATTGCCGTTTGGTGTTGGTGATTCAGAGAATGATTAATCGTGGGAGTGGTTTCTACAGAGGCTACATGAGCAAATAGGGCATGTCAAAGATCTTGTGTTTATATCTGATCGTTATAAGAGTATTATAAAGGGCATTAAGACAATATTTTCGAATGCCATCCATGGTTTTTGTATTCATCATATCTGTCAAAATCTCAAGGCCAATTATAAATTCGAAGACGAACTCCCAAAGTTGTTCTTCATTACTGTAAAGGCGTATCATGTTTCAGATTTCTATGATCACTTTCTAAAGCTTAGATCATTATCACCTAAAGGGGCCGACAAGTTAAAGAAAATCGGATTCGATAAATGGGCCCGATCTCACTTTCCAGGTAAACGCTATAATATCATGACCATGAACATTGCAGAGTTTATGAATAAAGTGTTTGTTAATACTCGACGGTTGCCCATTGTTGTAATGATTGAGTTCTTCAGGGCAACCCTTTAAGATTGGTTTTACAAACATCGTGAGTTAGCATAAAAAACAAAAACGTTCTTATCGGACTGGGCTATTACTACAATGAAGGCAAAAGTGGAAACATCCCGTTATATACGAGTGGTTTCTATTGACATCAATCGGTACCAGGTCAATGATGGTGGTCCCGGTGCAGTCGTCGATATGCATGCCAGAACGTGTACGTGTCACATGTTTGACCTAGATAAATTGCTATGTCCTCATGCATTAGCGGTTTGCAGTTTTAGATGGGTAGAAAATTTCCATGACTACTGTAGCCCCCTGTACTCAAAAAAATAGTTGGATACTTGTATATGCAGAGTCTGTACTACCAGTGGGAGAGGTGAAAGACTATGTCTTCCCTGACGAGGTTATAAATCGTATTGTTTTACCCCCTATACGGAAACGACTTAGTGGTCGACGTCGAACCAAACAAAGACCCTCTGTCAGAGAGACAGTTCAACAGAGAAAGTGTTTACGGTGCAAACAATATGGACACAACCGACAAACATGCCAAAACCTTGTGCCTCTAGACAGATCGATGACATCTACTCATTCAACACAAGCTTGATTTCTCTAATTATTTGTGCAACTGCTTTATTTTCACACCGTCTAGGTCGTCCTCATTAAGTACAATTGAATTTATTTGTATTTAAGATTATGAATTACATGGTACTGTATAACTAACAAACAATTGTTATCTTTAATTTTGCTGTCGTTAATTTCTCTTTTAATCTTGGTTATCTTTTCGCATTAAGGCCCCGTATATATCCGATAATAATAGTTGAATGTTTGTTTTCCATAAATTTATTGTCAATGTACGAACCATTTTCACCAACTATCTATAAACAAAATGTCCTTTAATGATACAATTGACGTCAAATGCTTAAATAAACATAAATGCGAAACACTTACCAATATAAAATAGATTTATTATTATTATAATATTACAATTGATTATATATATATAGCATGATAATTACGAAATCTAAAATTAAGTTAAAGTGGCCCAATTAGCAACACCCTTTGGAAATACATAAATAAATATATGATTATAGCGGACAAGTTACTAGAAGACATATATAGCATGTTTGTTTTCCATATATTTCTTGTAACTCCAACCTTTTCGTCGATCATAAAAAAAGAAAATGAACACAACTGAATTTAATCATTTTTTTATTTGCAATAGTACTGATTGGTTCCCTTCTATATACACTATACATAAACATCTCCTCCACTACTAATTGGTTCTCTTGTATTTCCACACCAAAAATGCCATGTTCCTCCTCCATAATGAGGCATGTGGAGAGTCAAAAATGTCAAAAGCTACATTGAAAGTCAAAAACTCAATAAACCTACTCGTAAATATCCTATAAAAACCAGATCCGGGTTCCTACTGTGGAACCCCATCCTCAAACTGGTTAACGGTGAATGAGGAAGTGTTGAAACTGACGTCAGGTCAGGCCTTGCGGAAAGCAGGTATCCGATGAAGTAAGATGGGCAGGCAATGACTCAGAGGCTCGAGCACTTCCTCTATCCTCTGTCCTGAGGTGCCGTCGACGCTTGAGTCATACACTGTTATGCACCGACCCGTAGAATTGACCAGACAGACAACCCAATGATTGTTGCAGATGTTGGCCTATAGAAATAGTTGTTATGAGACCCAATAAATGGTGTCAGTCATTTAAATTTAATTGAGATGTTAAAGACATATTGCGTTCATGTACCTCATCCACTTCTGTCTAGGGTGTCCCCATGCGTGGCATACCGCCTGTGACGAACTCGGTGAAGTGAGCGGCGATATCGACAGTCATGATATCCTCCCTCTGTAGTTTCTAGAAAGAATCTAACCATGACTGCACCGTGAGTTATATGATTAGTTAGCATATAACATCACGTAAAGAGTACAAATAAGTTTACAAAACAGTAACTAGTTTATAAGTAAAATGCAAACCATGTAGTAGGTGTCCAAGATGGCAATCTGTGACGGGCGTACGGAAGGATTTTCCTTCTGCCACATCCGAATCATGTGCATCCATGCGTTCACATGCTATAAAAGAAAATGATTTCAAGAATATGAGTAAAATTTGTAACTTAACTTAAACATCCGCGGTTGTAAACAATATAGAACCATGTTAAAAAAATACTTACATCACCCTCGAACCACATATCCTTTTGCATCATATTCCTAAACCATAATGCAGATGTGTAACAAACTCCGCAGTCAACGACGTCGATGGACTCTGCACTGTCCAGCCACGTGTAAAAAGGTGTGAGGTTAGTATTTGCCGACACCGCGTATGGATCGTATGGCATCCGTGATGGCTCTACATCTGCAGGTGAAGGAACGTAGATCGGGGATGGAGTGTTACCAGAACCTTTACTCTCTTCTGTGCCTTACCCTCGGTATACGGTGAGACGATCTGTCTGCCTTGCTTGAGGCATCTCCCGTACATGCTAATCTTCCATGTTAGGGCTGGGCACGGGTCGGGTCCGGTTTGGCCCAACTCGAAAAAACCTGAACCCGATCGGATCAGAAAAAATAAACTTGAAGTCAGGTTTTTGAAAAAATGGACCCGACGGGTTTGGGTTGGTTGAGTTTATGTCGGGTTCGGGTCGGGTTGGTCGAGTCAAACAGTGTTTATTTTTTAACTATTCGGGTTAGGTTTGTCAGGTTTGGGTCGGGTTTTATTCAATATTTTTATATAATAAATAAAATTTATTTAAAAAATGTACATAAAATGTGATGTAACCCAGTGGTGATCTTATCAAATGTGTAAAAGGTGGTAAAGGGTTCGAATCCTATTAATTGCAAGCATTTTTTAAATAATACTTTCGGGTCGGGTCGGATTTCTGGTTTTTTGGAAAACTTGAACCCGATCAGGTTGATCAATGCAGACCCGAAATCAGGTTTCACTAATGGGCTGGCCTGACAAAAACCCAACGGGTCGGGTCGGGTAAATGTGCCCAACCCTATTCCGTGCAATTGGAGTTGGTTTTGGCTGTGACATTATGGTAATTGGATCCTCTCGAGAACCCTGCAGAATAGAGATATAGATGTTAGGCATTGCTACATGTTACTCATGCTAAGTATAAAGAAATATTTGACATTAATACAATTTAGGGGCCGTGTCACTTTACTGTGTCAACATCTACGGTTCGTATCTCAAAGGCGATAGAGGGGCCAGGGCGTGTATCGGGGACTGAGGGTTCCTGACTGTAAAAAAATGTTAAGTTATGATTAGAAAAAAAATGATTGTAATGAGGATATGTATAACTAACACGTATACTTTTACCACATACAATGGTGTCATCAATAGTCAGATCAGTTATTGGCTTGTCTAGAGCGTCCCTCGTTAGATCGGTGATTATATCATCGGGAAAATCTCGCATTGTCATCATTGGCACATTGGTACGCCCTTACAAAGAGTAACCATATAACGTGTCAGACACATAAACTAAATTTTGGAAAACTGAAATGTACTATGGAATTTCGTATTGTATCACGAATAGGAGATTGTTTATCAGTGTGGCGAGCTTTTGACTCTCCGCGCATGACTTGTATCTCAAAGAACATCATGTAAAGACGCGTTTCATACTTGGTTTCCATAAGATTGATACGATCACTGATCGCATCAATCTTATGTCCAAGGGACTCACGTGTCTCCACTATGAGTTCAGTGAGCTGTTGAAACAAATGCTCAATTGGTGGGGAGCTATGAGAAGTTTATACAATAAGGCAAGAAATCTGGTAAGTAACACAATTTAGAAATAAAAGGAACAACAAGTAAGGAAACAAAAACGTATTGAGGCACGAGCTGCATGTGTAGAGAATGTTTGAGCATCCCTACTATGTTTCGTGCGAACGTCACTAGGTGGCTGGACATCACCACTATCATGATGCGGATGCCGCTCATCATGTGGCTCCACATACTCCTACGGTGTTGAGACAGACTGCAACATGGTAATAGGGGAATGTACGTCCTCGACCCTCTGAGTAATGGCAATACCCAAATGAGAGTTGGATGTCCTACTAATTGCAGACGTTAACTGCTGGTACCAAGAGGTCGCCATCTCCTATTCGGTGGCAATGAATATAGAAATAGGCTCCATACCCTACCATATGACTAACAAACAATTAGTTCAGGTACACTCCAAAATAATGTAACTATATCAAAGTAAATGAAACATCGAATACATGAAATTTTAGAGACATTAAATTTGACATATAATTGAAGTGGAATGTATACATCATGAATTTCAAAAACATTCTTCACGACGTCATCGTGGCTGGGAGATCGGATCGTCCGTCACTTAAGTATCCTGGGCACTTGCCTACGGTCTACGAGGGTCGAACCGTAGGTCCTTCCGGCGTAAGGAGTTGATTCATAAATCCAGACCTATACACAACAACACATGACGACACGAAGTTAGCAACAATAACTTATAAGCTTGGGACTGCATAATTGCAATGGGCAAAATACTTACAAGAAAGGCGAAGCTGCATCCGAAGATGTCGTATCTCTCAGACTCGTGCTTCGGGTTAGCACTGCGTCTCTCCTTGTAACAAATATGTCGATCGGCTAGTAACTTTGTGGTCTCTTCAAATAGCATATCATATGCCACCTGACCCCAGGGATATGCATTAAACTCCTCAAGGTTATCGATGAGAGTTAACCATGTAAGTGAAATTCCTTGTTTTCTACTCTTGAGCTGTAGAAACCTCTTAAGAAGGTAATAAAAATACCAGTTTCACTGCATGGTCATCAGGAATATGCTTGAAGTGCATATTACAAACTATTTGCTCTATCTCCATAACCATAATGTTCTTGCCCCCAAGTATAGATCCCGCAATGTGGTCACTGTCTTCTGACTATCACGAGGTATCTTACCAAAACTCAAGCCTGGTATAATGCCAAACTTGTACGCACTGAACCTTATTGTCTTCCTTGGTGAAAATAGAAATAGAAAGGAATTATGACAATGGTCATATATATATATACAGAAGGACCATCAGAAATAATTAAGTTTTGTGATATTACCTGACACTAAAAACTATATCTCTCTAGATAGACCTTCAATTCTGACCTCTCTCAATAAAATATTGTGTACGAGCTGAATGGGAAGGATAAGACCCTCGTCAATGTCTAGTAGGTGCCCAAAGCATGTCTTCCGGAACATTTTGTGTTGCCTTTTCGTCAGTTTATGCTTCACCAACTGAATTGGTCTCAAAGATGACATGTTTGTTGCACTAGCTTGATAAAATTCTTCTGTCGGAGTCTTCAAATCAAAGGTTACACAAGGAGGAGCCATTTATGCAAAACAAACATCCAAAATTCATTGTTAGCAACCCTACTGACATATAAACTGTTGATATTCCACGGTCCAACCTGCTTCTGACATCCTGACCATGGAAATTTCCACGGTCAAGATGTCAGAAGCAGCTTAAATCATGGTATAAGGTTAGGACTGTGGAAGTCCAACTCAATGATCGTGATAGGTCCAAGACTACGACCATGATAGGTCTAAGACTATGACTGTAAAAGGTCTAACGCTATGACAGTGTCGGACCTTACACGGTCATAGCGTTAGACCTTACACAGTCATAGTCTTGGACCATACACGGTCATAGCGTACCTAACAACCAAAAAACCATTCTCCACGGTTTCTTCATCTTCCCCTACTCTTCTTCTTCTTCTCAACCAACACCCAGCAACAACCAATAACTAGAACAAAATGCACAAACAACTCAAATCCAGCGAGTTAGGGAAACTAACCGTGTTGAGGATTGAGTAAATGGTGTTAACGGGGGTGAAGGGCTCGCCGGTTGCCGAAGGGGTGATGGCTGAACGACTAAAAGCCGACAGCTGAGCGGCGACACTTGATCAGCTGACAGTTCAAGGCTGGATTGACTGACAGTTCACGTCGAATGAACGGCGGGAAGTGATCGATTGTTGGCGGGAACAGATCAACTGATCGACAGTGGTTGTAGCAAGAGAGAGAGAGAGAGAGAGAGAGAGAGAGAGAGAGTAAATGGTAGTGGTAAGATACTGTTTTTTGAATATGCAGGAGACGGGGGTATAATCGACAAAATTTTTTTTTTACTCTAGCTTTGACTATGCGGGTGAGAGAGTTAGTAAATGGAGGCTATTTTTCAATTTGACCCCCTTTCAGTGGCTTTTTGACAAATTTCCCAAGAAAATAAAGAAAGAAGAGGGTTGTTTTTTTTTTCCTTTTTTTCTTTTTCTTTTTAAAATGAGGGGGAATCGGGTTAGGATCAAGAGTGAAGGGCTAATATGGTCATATTGCATAAGGTTGGTTATGTAAATTATAGGATATGAAATTTTGGCTATTTTTCATTTCAAACCCCCTAACTTTGGCTATTTCTTATAATTTCCCAAGAACTTTTTTACTCAATTGATGACAATTTCCTTCAGTTGTTAAAGACTGACTTAAGATGGAAATCTAAAATAATTTATAGATAACCATTGAAGACTTGGCAAGGTCTTCATCATCTGCTTCGTGTAGGTAAAACAATTAATAGAACAAGTTAAGTGGATTGCAGTTATAAATAGACTAGCATGCCTTGCAGGATTTATAAAATAACTTAACACTACGAATTCTTATCAATCAAAATTCAAAATTAATATGTTAATAAAAATTTTATGTAAGCAAATTTAATATACTTATCAGTGAAATTAAGTGGGGTTAACATTGGGTATGTGTGGTAAATGAGGGCTGATTAAAATAAAAGACAGGGAGGGGCCTCTTTCCCCCACCTTGGTTGTGTTGGGAAAAACCTCAATACAACAACACTTGGCAAACAACGACGCCAACGCAGCGGAAACAATTTTTCCCAATTCNAGACTGACTTAAGATGGAAATCTAAAATAATTTATAGATAACCATTGAAGACTTGGCAAGGTCTTCATCATCTGCTTCGGGTAGGTAAACAATTAATAGAACAAGTTAAGTGGATTGCAGCTATAAATAGACTAGCATGCCTGGCAGGATTTATAAAATAACTTAACACTACTAATTCTTATCGATCAAAATTCAAAATTAATATGTTAATAAAAGTTTTAAGTAAGCAAATTTAATATACTTATCAGTGAAATTAAGTGGGGTTAACATTGGGTATGTGTGGTAAATGGGGGCTAATTAAAATAAAAGACAAGGAGGGGCCTCTTTCCCCCACCTTGGTTGTCCCCTTCTCGCTCTTTGTCATCCTAATACTCACAACTCTTTCTATTATTAAATTAGAAAAAATAAATACCTATCAAATAATATCAATTTGTTTTAAGTTACAATAGTCTGGGCCTAAAATAATAAATTTTATTAATTTTATTGTTTACTAGATAAACAATCGATGCAAAACGAGGTTGATGCCATTTGTTTTTGTCAAAGTTAAAAACTATGATTACATCTAAAAATTCCTTAATAAATGTGTTGATCATATAAATTAGATTTCTATATTGTANAAAATCTTGTGATCTTAATTGCAAATCTAATTAATTATTAGATTATAATTTTAATAGCATTATTAGAGTTTTAAAAAAGATGAAATTTTGTATTACCTCATTACATCTTAATGTAACTGATATGTAATAGATTGTCTAATAGTATAAATATAATATGATCTTAAATGTATATCTAATGGTTAGATTATAATTTTATTATCATTATCAAAGCTTTTACAAAAACGAGATTTTCGGGATTTTAGTGTATCTCAATTTAATTCTTGAATGATGCAAAAAAAGATCTCTAAGTTACCAGATTACATCTTAATGTTTCAATTATGTTTTCATGGGATAACCTTTTAGTTTACGCCAAATGACAAGCACCATATCTTGGTAGAAGCTCCTAATCCTGCATATTACATGGCTTTCTTAAATGCAAGATAAAGAAGCTATAACCTTTTCTTGCTTATATAAACCCTAACTAGTTGTTTAGGCACAATCATTCAAATTAAGTCTTCTATTTCTTGAGTTTCTTCTACTCGTAAGTAGCAAAGCATCCCATATTAAGTTTTGTCTCTCAAATTCTCATTATTTCCTGTAACAATTGTGTCATATATATTATCTCGTGTTCTTGATCTATATATATAATTTTGATCAATTTATTGTTAACAATAATATATATAAGTAGACTAGTTTTGAATAATTACCAATTAGCCTTTTCTAGTTATATATAATTATTTTCTATATAAAGTGTGATAATTACCTTGCATGTCCAAGTTGGTCAATAGAGATGTCAAAAATAAATTGGATTGAATTTTACTAGCCAGAGAATAATGACCTTACAACTAAGAAAATAAATATGTACCTCAATTTAAAGTATCTAAAAGAATGATAATCTTTGTATTCATTATATGATTTTGAGAAAGCTTATTCTAGAATTTATCATGGTAGACGGTTTCTAGGAAAAATATTTATAGTTAATAATTTACTTTATATCAATATGAAAGTTTAAATAATCAAATTTCATTTTTTTTTAACAGGAAAATATTAATTCATCTTCAAAATGGAATTCTCCGCCCTCATCGTGGATGATGAACCTCTCATCCGCAAAATTCACTTTGAAATTTTGAAGTCAGTTGGATTTAAACCTCAAGTAGCTCAAAATGGAAAAGAAGCTATTGATCTTTACCGTGCTGGGGCCAATTTTCATATTGTTTTCATGGACATGCAAATGCCTGTGATGAATGGATTTGAGGTACTTTTGTTGACAATTTTTTATTTTTTTTAAATTTGCTGTATAAGAAATAAATATTATAGAGTAATATATCCAATCCTAAAACATTTTAAATTCAAGGATATTTTATCAACGTTACAATACGGTAAAAATTAGTTATTCTCAACATCCGAAGTTTTGTAAATTCTTTTACTACTAAAACACCCATTAATTGAATTACTTATAAGGACGAAACAAAATTAAAAAAGACGCTAATTAAACAAGGAAAATAACTTTTTATAAAGCATTAGATTTGATTGGCCAACAATTGATTTATCCATTAGTTTAGCAACAAATAAACTCTTTTTTTTTTTTAATTTTATTTTCTGAAAATTTAGATTAGGGTTTGAGTAGATGAAGAGAATAGAGAGAAGGAAGAAAAATATGTGAATATATAGTCATGGGCAAAATAATTTGATTAAGGTTATTTTAGAGATAATCTTTGAAGTATCTTTTTAAAATTTGCAACAGGCTACAAAGGAGTTGCGAGCCATGGGAGTTAAAAGCAAGATTGTGGGTGTCAGCTCGTTCTATGCAGAATCCGAGAGGCAAGCTTTTATGCTAGCTGGTTTGGATGTTTGCTATGACAAGCCACTGACTCCTGAGAAGATCATTCCTCTTATGGAGCAGCTCAAGATCGAAATGAACATATGAAACTGATCATCTAGGGGATATAAGACTATGTGATCCAAGAACTTCAATATCTTCATTTTCTTGCTCTGGCATATATCGTTTTCTTTTATAATATATTGTCTTGTGTTGTTAGCATAAGGTAAGAACTAGTTGAAGCTTATATAGCTTTGACAACCAATAAAGAGTTGCTGTCGTTTGTTATGAAAGTGTGCTTCATTTACTATGACAAACAATTTCCGTTTTCTATATGCATGTAAGATAATCTCAATCGGAGAGGTGCTACATGAAAGTTGAAGAATTTAAAAAATGTATATTTGGCCCTTTCCCAAGCAAGTTTGTGACACCTCTCTTGTCTCTTCTCTTTAACATTTGTTTTTCCTTTAACACTAAAAATAGGACTTTTATGTCATTTGATAGGTCAAATAGGTTAGAATTTCTAAAAGAAAACTAAATTGGAGGTTAAAAATTAAACTGTTTAAAGTTTACTAATAATGTATTTTTATGACAATTATTAGGTGTATGATATATTTATAATTTATTGGAATGTGATTATATATGTCATTTTGTTGAAACGATTTGTGAGACAAGTGACTTTTTAAATATATTCGAGCAAAACTATGAATAGATATAAAATGGTAATTCTAAAAAAATGATTAGCGGTAAAATGATACTTTTAAGTAAAACTAAAATCAGGGATGAAATAGTAATTTCAGTAAATTTATGAGAGGGTAACATGATAATTTCAATTGGGTTTGGAGTTAGATTAGGGTTAGAATTTGGTAGGGTTTTGAGAAGGGAAGGTGATGTGCTGTTGAGAGGTCGAAGTGGAGTTCTCAAAAATAGTGACTGAGCATGGCAAGCGACAAGCTCTGTTTGTTGGAAGCTTAGGGGGGAATATCCATTTTCTCGAGGATTTGTCATCTTGTTGAGCCGTCAAACTTATCAAGAGTAAAATTTTAGAAAAAGCTAACATATAATGAAAGCCTTGAAAGCCCAAATGAAATAAAAGACCTTTTAACTTTACCCAAAGCACAAATCTTTCTAATTTCTATGAAGAACATTCTTGATACCATATTGTGTCATACATAATTTTTAATCAAAACATACACATACCGTAAAGTATACAGGATATTGCTTTTCATATTATACATTTCAACACAAGTATAATGATACAATATTCAATTTAATAGTATATTTGACCTTAACAACTTTTGGATATAAGTTATTGAAAAGGTTTTTAAAGCATATATGATTCCATTCGTATTTTAAGGATAAGGAGAGTTGAACAAATGGAAGCCATTAAAGAAATGGTACCACATATGACAAAATTAAGCAAGAAACTTTGGATCTGGCCATAGAAATATTGTCAATAAAACATATCAAAATATTCTCAAGTACTCATCCTATTAATCATGGATTAGTAGACTTTGACACATGAAAATAACAACATAATAATTTGTGAACTTCATTCAAGATATTCCTCATTTAGTTGGTGATTCAGTCAATAAAATCAATTAAGATAATATATAATAGCAGCCCAAGCAAGATATTGAAGAGGACCACTTCACATATACATTAAAAATAATCTGTTGATTGAGGCAGTTGAAGAACTTTTTTACTCTGTTGATGACAACTTCCATCAGTTGTTAAAGACTGACTCAAGGTGGAAATCTAAAATAATATATATATAACCATTGAAGACTTGGCACGGTCTTTATCATCTGCTTCGAGTAGGTAAAACAATTAATAAGACTAGATCAATGGATTGCAACTATAAATAGACTAGCTTGCCTTGCAGGATTTCTCATCCCTCACCAAGCAATAATACTTGAATATCACAGAGAGAGCTTAATTAATAATCACAATGAAAGGTTTCCTTCTCGCTTTTGCCCTCTTGGCTTTGGCTTCCTCATTTGCCTCTGCTTTTGACCCCAGTCCTCTTCAGGACTTCTGTGTAGCCATTGACAATCCCAAGGATGGTGGTATGTATTATCGCAAGTTTTACCTTCTGTCTTCAATTGTTGCTTTCTTACCTTTGCATGGCTTCATATGTATGATGACTTTCTACGTACCAAATTAATTTAATTATTCTTATTTGATGCATGCAGTGTTTGTGAACGGGAAGTTCTGCAAGGACCCCAAGCTTGCCAAAGCTGAGGATTTCTTCTTTTCAGTTAAAAACCCTGGAAACACAGACAATCAAGTTGGTTCAAATGTCAYTGCTGTCAATGTACAGCAAATACCTGGACTCAACACTCTTGGCATATCCGCTGTCCGTATTGACTATGCACCATATGGGCAAAATCCACCGCACACTCATCCTCGTGCCACTGAGATACTAGTAGTTCTCGACGGGACACTATTGGTTGGTTTTGTCACATCCAACCCTGAAAACAAACTTTTCACCAAAGTTCTAAACAAGGGCGACGTGTTTGTGTTCCCCATTGGACTCATTCACTTCCAATTCAATATTGGAAAGACAAACGCGGTTGCCATTGCAGCTTTAAGTAGCCAGAACCCAGGTGTGATCACAATAGCAAACGCAGTATTTGGATCAGATCCTGCCATTAACCCGGATTTTCTGGCCAGGGCCTTCCAGTTGGACGTAAATGTCGTCAAATCTCTTCAATCAAAGTTCTGGATGGATGGCAATTAGTTAATCTACCCTTTTCCTAATGCAACTAATCATTTGAATGGTGTTTTTTCAATTAACTTATGAATGATATTTGATGTAATAAGAGGTTGCACACATATTTGTACTGCCTCGATATATCTATGTATTGTTTGTTTTCTTTTTGGGTTAAAAGCAATAAATACAGTTGCAAACTGGCCACTTAATATATTTTGGGTTCTCTTTCTCGTTCTCTGTCACAAATTCAGAATCAATTGTTCCTGCTGGATCCAAATCAATACTAAATTCCTTTTAGTAAATAATTACTATCTTGCACGGCTTTTAGTTTATGCGTATACTGCAATCTATAAATGACACGCTGCAATGGCAAACATTAACGAATCAATGCATTAGTCTCTTATGATGCTTGGTTTGAACACAAACTGTTAAAGTCGACAACAAGTACTATGACTAATTATAAAATAGAAGTCCAACATTAATAGATATAAATGACATGCATATGGTTCCAATTAATAATCAAAATTTAGCCCCCTTTATTTCTCTTTCTTTATAATTTGTAATCAACTTGATAAACTCGAATCCAACAGTGAGGTAGAGATGATAGAGATAAAACTTTTGTTAAAAAGTTATTAGTTGTTTGATCTGATAAATTATTCAAGTACTTATTAACTTTGAATTATCAAAACAAGTTTTGTTAGTGAGAAAGAATGAAGTAATTTTTTTTTTTTTTTAAATATGGTACTAGTATCTTTGATATTTTACTATTTTACTCCCATCAACCTCAATTTTGGACTTCTCCTAAAAGACGTAAAACAAATTTTTAATCATCCATAAATTCTTCTTGGATAGCAACCAAACAACAACAATAATAAATTAAAAGATCTAACAAAATTATAGATGAAATTACTAAACAAAATTAATTCAAGTAAAAGACACTAAGACATTGGAGATCCACACTCATTTAAATTGTAAAAGTATTCTTAATCC
>JANLJB010000622.1:0-10153 GCA_026212285.1 Bursera cuneata
GTCCAATGAACAGTACCGAACCGTCAAATGAACAATGAACAGTATCGAACCGTCAAATAAACAGTACCATGAATAGTACAAAACCGTCAATGAACAATACTGTGAATAGTATCGATGGTCAAATAAATAATGAATAGTATCCAAAACGTCTGTGAACAGTACCGTAAACAGTACCATGAACAATATCGACTGGGTGAACAATACCGTAAACAGTACCATGAACAGAATATGAGGGTAAATAGAGAATATAAGGGAAATATCACTGTTAAGAGCTAGATGAATGAGAGAATCATTAAAGTTTGATTATTTTTGAAAGACCTCTTTTTAATATGGCTATTTTTGCTAATTCCCTGATGACAATCCTTCTTGCCTGCAAGTTGGGAAGTATACTGGAGACTTAACTAAAACGCAGCGTTTCGAATTTTTCAAGTTTCAACTAACACGCTGTAATTTGGGCCTGCATACCCATAACTTGGGTCCAATAAATAATTGAATCCTCGTTACCTCTGTTACTTAAGGCTGCGTTTGGATCTCACACAAATGTGAGATCTACATACTCAATTAATCATCTCTAGCTGTATCAAAATACTTGTTACGTGGATATAAACACGTGAAACAAACTGAAGGGCCATTTGGTTTAAGCAAAATATATACGATAATAGAAATGAGGATGAGTTATTCTCATTATTGTTATTTGGTTATTAAAAAAAATTCGAGAATAAAAATTTCATTACCTCGAGAAAGAGAATTAGTCATTCTCCAATAATCAACTTTGATTCCTAACTGAAATCAAATAAAAGTAAGGTTTTTTACTTTTTTTAAGAAAAAATGTTATAATATCTTTTTAAAAAGTAAAGTTAATTAAAAAAATATTATAATATTTTAAAAATATAAATAAATTGAAAATTTATAATATTTTTTAAAAAGGTAATAAATTAAAAATAAAAAAATTATAATATTTTTTGAAAAATGTTAATAAATTAAAAAATTATAATATTTTAAAAAAAAGTTTATAAATTATAAAATTTATAATATGTAAAAAAAGTTATTATATTTAAAAATATTAATAAAATGTTATAATATTAAAAAAATTTAATAAATTAAAAAATGTTATATTATTTTTATAAAAGGTAAATAAATAAATAAAGTGTAAAAAAATGAAAATTCATATTTTATAATAACAATTATATATATATTATTATTATTATTATTTTATATATTTTTACATTGAGTAATTTGAATATTTGATATTAATTCCGATTCCGGACTTTTTATAATATAAACAACTTCTACAGGAATCAAATTTTGATTCCATACTAAACCAAACAAGAAAAATGAATAGTTATCCAATTATGATTCCACCCCATTCCGATTCCGATTTCATAATTCAAACCAAACGAACCCTTAAAGATACAATATTGAGATTTTAATCAATAACAAGAGGAATATGAACAAAACATATTTTAATCAATAGAGCAAGATAATAATATATACAATGACCACTAATGTTTACAATTAAATTAGTGAGAATTAACTAAACATATTATACAACAATAATGTTAAGTTTTCATAATATACTCGCTACCCATTTGATTGAATATTAAAGTTGATCTTACATATTAAACTTTCACGTATAATTATTTTCTAATATGGTATGAAAGTCATATTGAAAATTGAAGCTTTTCACTTTTACGTTTGACTCTTAAAAAATAGACAAACAAATCTTTTGCTTTTAGAGATACAACATTGAGATTTTATTTATCTTAGTGTACAGTGGATGGTAAATTTATGAAGGTATTTATATATTTTTTAATTTGAGATGTGTTGATGGCCTGATGCTAGAAGCTTGCACTAACGAGGTTAATTCCGTGTCTTGCAAGGAAGTCCATGGCAGTGGGGGCTTCTAGTTTTCTAGAAATGGATGATAAAACTATAAGAAAATGGGACTTACAAGCACANACAAAGAGAAATTGTGACAATACAAATAAACAAATCATAGGATTGTTAATAATAAACAAACGAAGTGGATGTTCTCCAAGATAGGTGATGTAATCCTATAGTTGTGATATATTTTTTTATGTTTTTTAGTGGAGTGAATGCTTGTGTGTGAATAACTTTAGTTATTAATCAAAAAGGTATATAGCGACAACTGCTTTATCTTTTAGGCAATGCTAAATTTCCAAGTTGGTATTTCCATTGATATAATAGAATTGTCTTTCTAATTCCGCCACTTGATCTCCTAACGTAAAAGAGGATATTTTGGTAATTGTGAGGGAGATATCAAAATTATCCGTAACAAGATGTATAATTTTTATTTTCTTGCAATTCATCTCTAAAAATGTTGCTAGTGAACAAATCTTTGAAGTTCAATGATACTATAGAAAATACNATGAGAAGTGGTTCTGATGGATGGAAATACTTGAAAGAATAAATACTTTCTTAAATCAAAAAATATTTTAAAGAGCACCATAATCGGGCCTGGGATGCTGTTTGAGATTCAGACAAACAGCCCAACAAGGCAATTGACAAGATCAGCCTAACAAGCCTCAATTGACCCAATGCTACTGCACACTGCACATTCTACAAACCGTACCAAAACAAAAACAGAAATCGGAATTTAATTTATTTATTGTATTAAAAGAAAAAAAAAAAAAAAAACAGAGACTGCCGTGCCTAGCTTTTGGTTCATCGCCAGTAAACTGAAGAACAACAAAGGATCAAGGGTTTTATCAGCCATCACTTATCTTCAAAACTTTGGTAGGTAGAAACTCCTCCATTCTTTTTTGTCCTTTTCGAGATTTTTGTGGGGATCAAGTAGGCTCCCTTGATCTGTCTTCTATGATTTTATTTATTTACTTATTTATCATTATTATCATTATTTTGGCAAACTGGGAAATTGGGTGCTTTACATTGCTTATAAGATTTCATCTGCTTTCGTGATTATTCTAGATTTGAACAGGAGAAATGGATGAGGAAATAGCTAATATAAAGAAGTGGATTATAATGTATCCTGTTTACATAAACTCAAAGAAGACAATAGCTGAAGGGAGGCGCATAAGCACCAGCAAAGCATGTGAAAACCCTACTTGTGCTGAGATTGGTGATTGCTGTAACCATCTCAAACTCCCATATAGAATTGAGGTTTGTTAATTGATTAATGGCCCTTCATTTGTTTCCTATATTTTGTCCGATCTTTTATTTGCTTTTAGTTTTATTGTTTTGTATCATTCTAGAATGTATCATACAATGATTTTTGGAGGGTAATCATTTTATCCTTATCTATACTCATTGTCTGTTAGAATATGCTTGCAATTTACTTGTTCCTGTGGATCTTGTATTACCCCGGATTGGTTTTTTGTTGTTGAAAGATTGATAAGGCGTATCCTCGGGATTTTATGCAAAGAGGGAGAGTGAGGGTAAACCTGAAAAGGGAAGATGGGACTTTCTACAATCCTGCCATTTCTTCCCGTAAGTGTAATTTATGCTAATATTGTTGTTGTTGATGCTTGTATTGCTGGTTTTATGGTTTAATAATTTTCCGACAACAGTTTTGTCCTTTTTTTTTTTTTTCCTTCTGTTTATTTGCTTTAATAAAGTTTGGCATGAATGATTAGAGATGTGGATGTGTTCTACATCGATCTGTTTTTTTGTTTTGATTGAGTGCGAGCGCAAAGCTGTAGTTCTAAAACGTTTTCTTGTATTAGTTGCAAAAACTAAGCTTATATTTTCACTCTTGTAGAAGTTTTAACAAAATTCAAGCTCAAGGCACAACATTTGCACCCTTCATTCAGAACAATTCTGTCCTATTTACATCTTATGCCTTTTCCATCATCAGACATGTTAGATAGGTATATACTTTACGGTGTAGAGAGTTCTACTTTGGTAATCGCATATCCAAATATACATCAACACATGTATTTATAGCTTTTGTCCTCTCAAGGGCTATTTCTAATTTTCCATTGCGGACACCTGGTCTACTTTTGTATCTACTCCTCTTCAGTAATTCAATTCTTTTGTTTCTATCAAAAAATAAAATAAAATTCCCACTTTTAATAAATTGATGCCATAAGAATCAGATTTGAAGAATCTTCTATATGTGGGTGTCAATGTTTCACAGAGCACCATGATCAGAGTAACCTAAGTTACATGTTGACAGAAGCCCTTAACTTTCCATAAACCAGATTATGTCTGTTGTTGGTTTACAGGAGAAAGAAGCCATGAAATTACCGTTGGTATTTAAAGTTAGAAACTGGCTTGGTAAGGGATTAATAACATATAGATGAGCTGAGTTGATGGTGTTCAAAGTTTAGGGTTCTTAGATAAATTAGAAGTAATCTTGTGTGTATATGTGAGTATATTTGACAATTAAATAGATGATAATGGGAAATATATTGCATTATTTTGATCTGCTGCATTCACGTTCCTCCTATTGCAAATTGAGCATAATATTTGTCTTACTAGGAGATTCAATCATGTTTTTTGCTTTTACTGCTTCGCCTTTATTGGGAGTGTCTCCATTATTGATTTTGTTCCATTTATTGGCTGGAATTAAAACAGGCATTGTTATAGTACAACTTTAGCCTGGTTTTTTTACATTTCGGTTTGTGGATTTCTATAAGGCACAATAGTATGACATCCTCTTCTGATCTGCACCTTTCAGTCCGGATATTTCATATTTGGGTGGTTGTATTGAATCATCTTGATTTCATGTATCTGACAATTGAAGCTCTTCTTCCTTCTGAAAAAACTTGGCTGGAGTTTTCTAATTACCTTTTATTTTCTTCTTATGGTACCATGGCAGAAACTTAATTTTTTTTCGTTCACTCCCTGCAATAATTTGCAGGTGTTGTAACTGGTTTTCCTTTCTTTCCTTTTTTGATCCTACTGTTTATGCACTGGCATTTCTCCATCTTATGTCCTAGTTTTGACGATTGAAGCTAACTACATATAAGCACTTGCATTTTGCTAATTGCGCTGATAAACAATTCTTACAGAAGTTCAAATTGACATTTAAGTAATTTTCTATCTGATTTACAATTTTAAATCTGGAGGCAGCACTTTATTGTGAAGTGGAATGCTGGCACAAGCCCTAAGCAAAGTGTCTCTGTTCCTCGTGTGTCTACTTTTAATTCCGATGATATTTGAAGGGAAATAGCTGATGCTTCTTGTTGTTTTTATCCTGAACAAATGTGTTTACTTTTTGATGTGGTTGTGTTGCAGGAAAACAGTTGATGCTTCATGTTGCAGAATTGGTACCAAGGCATCCTGGTAGGAATAAGAAACAGGAACCTGCATCCACGTCCTCAACGGCTGGAACTTCCAAATCTGGGAAAGGTGGAAAAAAGAAGAGATAACTCTAGCATATCAAATGTCTTATAGAACATTTCTTTTGGATATCCAATTCTAGCATATCTATTGGATTTCTTAAGATGTAACATTCTCAATGGTTTTACCTTAGTTTTGTTTAATTTTTTTTTTTTTTTTTGGTTCTTTTGGGAAAACCTTTAATCTCTGCTGACAACATTTTACTCTTTAACACTTGATACATTTGGGAACTTTTCATTCTCTTTATTTAATTAACCTCTGCCCCTTCACCTCGGAAGGATATATCCGCATATGTTTTAAGGGAAAATTGAAAAAAGTTATTAAAGTGTATTTGTCAAGGAATTTTACGTTTTTATTTTTTAAATGATTTGGAAATATGTGGTTAGTATTGAATTTTGAGAATGATACAGGTTGATATCCATTTAAAACATATTGAAAAATATCCAGTTCAAAAAAATGTTTTTAAAAAACGAAAAGTATTTGAACTCTCAAAATGCTATTCTCGCCTATTTTTTTGAAGTACATTCGTTATTTTTAAATTTGAATAATTTAATTTTTATTTATTAATATAAATAATTTTTTAACTAAGATAATATAATTAATAGGAGTTTAATAATAATAAAAAGTATCTATAACTATATAATATTTTTTAGGTTAGTCTTTTATTTTTTATGATTTTCCTAACCAATCTTTTATGTCTTAACCAATCTACCCTTGCATCTTGTTCTATATTATTTTGTATGAATTTCATTCTTTTTTATGTTCTTATCTTATTCTTTAAAGTTTATTTAAATCATAAATAAATTTAAGAAAAATACCTTAAAAATAGTTTAAAATTGTGTACGATATATCATTTTGGTAGAATTCACACAAAAAATAAGTTGTTGTATAATTGGATTTGAAATTCGTTATACGGTATCAGCCCTATTAACTTGATACCCTATTAACTTGTTGAGGCCAATGGGTGAACCAATTGGCTCAAAATAAGCAAACTGGCCCTTGACATATTGGTTCGTCACAGTAAAATTTGGAACTCGATTTAAAAAAATATTATGAGACATCATTTTTCAATAGTATCCATAAACTTAGATAATTTTTCTCTTAATTTTTAAATGTTTTATTAACCAAGTAATTCAATCAATATTTATTGTTAATACATATCGATTAATAAATATTGAAGATTTCATTGCGATGTCCGGTGACAGTCAGATCAAAGGAAATAAACTTACAGAATTTAAATGACAAGTTAATTATAATTGCATAAAATTTCGATGATTTCTAACCCTAGCATGCTCCAACCACTCCAAGGGTAACTACCTGATCATTCCAAAAGAAAAGGAGAAATGACAAAAGTACCCATTCAGTTCCTGTCCAGTCCACTACCTGACACGAGTACAGTCACGACTGCATCTGCCTGTAACTCTATTTTTTCCAAAAACGGATCAAAAGATTGAAAAGAAAAAAGAAAAAATAAAAAGAAGAAAAGAAACCAAACAGAGATCGGAAAAGAAATGATGATGGGAACTACAACGCAAGCGTACGGCGAGCCATGGTACTGGGACAACCGTTACTCGCACGAATCTGGACCATTCGATTGGTACCAAAAGTACCCCTCCTTAGCTCCTCTCATCAACCTCTACGTTCCTCACCACCACCAGCGCATTCTCGTCGTCGGTTGCGGCAACTCCGGTGCGTATTTTCAAATCACCGTCTCCCTCCTTCCTCTGATCTCACATTACATTTCTAGAATTATTACGTAATTATAGAATCCCCAGATCTTCCGTTTTGAACGAAAGTGTGTTTTACAGCTTTTAGCGAAGGCATGGTGGACGACGGTTACGAGGATGTGGTGAACGTTGATATTTCATCTGTGGTGATTGAAGCTATGCAGAGCAAGTATTTTAATCGTCCACAGCTTAAATGTATCTAACAGTTATGTTATGTGTTCTCTAAATGATGTTTCTATCATTCATTTTCTGTTATAATTTAACCTCAAATGTTGTTAAGTTGTATAAAGTGAAATCCATTGTATAGAAAAAATTTTCTGTCACTAAGGTAGTGTTCGCTTATGAATGTGTTTTTTGTTTCCAAAATTATTTGAAAAATGTATTTGTTGTTTCGAGAATTTTGACTTCAAATGAAAGAAAATGCCTTGTGTAATGAATTTCGAACCTTAACTGTTAAATCAGACATTAAAATGGATGTTCGACAAATGGATGAATTTCAAACAGGTTGCTTTGATGCCGTTATTGATAAAGGTAGGTTAATTGTTTAATTTGAGTACGACATTTTGGTTGAAAGGTAATATATTTGAGGCACTTGCTGATTTGTTTATATTTGTTCAGGAACTCTAGACTCTATCTTGGTGAGTGTCATGAATGTTGAATTATTGTTCTGTATTTTTTGGGACTAATTTCTGATGGCAAATATTGAATCTGTAGTGTGGAAGTAGTTCCCGACAAAATGCTACTCAAATGCTTAAAGAAGTTTGGAGGTAAATGGAAACAACAAAACACAACATACAATCTTTTCGTATATTTTGTATTTATCTTGTTTTTCTTGATCTGTTCACCATATATTGAAGCAGTTGATGACAACCTATAGGGTCCTCAAGGATAAAGGAGTCTATATTCTGGTAACTTTACATTATCCTATTTCCCAAAATTTTCAATTCTTTTGCCTTTTCTACTTCCGTGGACAACAAATTTAAGCAGTTGATGACTTGTTTTTAAATGACTTAGGTCACTTATGGAGCACCAACATATCGTCTAAACTTGTTGAGAGATTCCAGCTTGTGGAGGGTAAAGCTTCATGTGATAGGTTAATTGGAGCCCCTTTTTATAATTTCACCAGCTTTCCTTTCTTTTTGTTATGCAGGAGATCTATATCTTTTAGGTTCTTACTTAAGCAAAGTTGCTGTTGCTGTTTTGTAATTCAGGATGGAGTTTAGAAATCCTGAATGATGAAAGTTATCTCCATTCTTACATGCTTTGCTATTTACTAATATACTTTTCTTATTTTTGGAGATTTTATGCTTAATGAAAACCGGGGATGGCATTTGAATCACTCCTGCTAACTACTGACAATTGAGATGCTTAATTGACAATTTACATCGTCGTGATGTGATTAATAGAAGATGGAATGGAGCAGGAAAAGTTGGAGCTTTAACGCTACTTGTTTAAAAGTGGAACCTAGTTTCTTAAGAAACTTGAAAATTTTTGTTTCTTTTTCCCTCGTTGTTTCCAGTATTTAAAACAAGTGTGATGTTGTGTTTTTCATATTTATATGTAGAGTGATTAAACATCATAGATTCTCTAGGTCAAGTTTCTTAAGCATTGGCACCCGTATCAGCCTATTCAACTACTGATTTCTGATGACAAAGAAGATCCATAAGGCTACCATGCCAGGATCATTTCACATGTAAAATTGTCTTCAACCTATGTTCTTGTTAGTGAGCTACTAGTGATAGGGTGCTTACACTTGTAAACTTAAAACTTTTTCAGGTCAAATGGTTTCTTAACAAGATATTAGAGAACTTAATAGCAGTACTGCTCTGTACCTATTAGTTTAGACATTTGGATTAAGTTATTACTTAGCTAGTTTTTCATCTATTTTGATAGCCTGGTAATTATTTTCCTATTTGATTGCCATACCCATCTGATCTCCTCCTCTTTCTCTTATAGAGTAATAATGGCCAAGGCATAAAGCATAGCTGTTAATCCCGGTTGTTTGTCATATGCAGAGAAACTAATGATAGAAGAGAAATCTGAGCCTCCGACATGGGAACTGACTAATCCTGTTCCAATGGATAATGATGGAAACAATGTCGAAGCAGTGCTTGGAAAGAATCCTGACGTTCATTATATTTATGTCTGTACTAAGGTTCGTAGCCTAGTTACATTAACCTAGTGAACCTTGCTTGTCTGATCATTCTTTAGAGAAATCCATCCAGAGTTATTGATACAGTGCATTTTGGAATAAGTTAGTGATCTATGATTTCACTCTGAAGCTGCCTTTCTTTTCTTTTTCTCTCTTGAAGGATGAATCTTTAAATGCATGACCTTAACAGGAAGTAGTAGTGCATTGAGGAAGAGAAGCATCATCCCCAGCCTGTTGCAGTGTAATTGAGATCTTTTTAAATGTTTTTGGTTGAGAATAATAATGGTAATCTAATCTATGGTTTCTGTATCATGAATGGCCACTAGCTGAATTTTAACTTTTCCAGGAATTTTGTTGAATCCGTAATTTGTTTACTTATGACTTGGAATTTACTGTAGTTGAATTAAGTTATGGTCAAAATTCCAAGTTAATATTTGCATGTTTTAGATGTTTGCCATTCACAGATTATAAATTATGTCTTACGTCTGAAGACTTGGCTAGGAAATGGAACGGATGATACCTATTTCGTCTTTTTCCAAAATGCTCCACTTACATTATCCTTGCCTTAATATCCCAGAAATTCACCGAAAACGCTGCTATACCATGCCTGTGCTAGAATGGTGCCACGACCTGTGCTGCAGTGTAAAGCACTCTCAAAAGCCTGCACAAACCCAGAAACTCAACAACCCCTGGTGCCTGCACCCGTCTCTGATTATTTTCTTGGAGTTCGTGTAGCGTCAGTCAACCTGATTTTAACATTTTTGGTTAAAATCATTACTCGGCACACTCCTTTATTTCAAATCTGAACAGTATACACGGTCTATGTCGCTTTCTTTCTTTACGGAGAAAAAGTACAGAATTTCCATATCATGTGCCTTAACTCTTTCAAGATGCGAGTGAGCGTGGGGTAAATACATAGACACCCCCAAGGTTTGGTCTAAGTAACAAA
>JANLJB010000622.1:10203-37661 GCA_026212285.1 Bursera cuneata
ATAAAGACCCTCATTTTGATATTTTAAGTAACATTAAGACCCCTATTTTTATGTGTCAAGACCTCATGTTTTCCAATTCTAGGGGTGTCAATGTTACTTTATTAATAATAGGGGTGAAAATGTTACTTAGACCAAACCTCGGGGGTGTCTATGTATTTACCCCGAGTGAGCGTTGGCAAATAGTCGTCTGTGTGGTCAGTTTTTTGACAGCTGGGACAATTATCCTCCCTGTAAGGGAATTTGGATCGCTAAAGTTGAAAAAGTCACAGAGAGAACGACCAAATCTCAACCAGGTAGGCAGGATAATCAGCCATAATTGCTGCTTTCGAAATTTTTTTTAACAGTTTTATGTGGAGCTTTCCAGATATTTGAACGTGGCAAAGACCTTTTACTAACAGTTTAGTGACTCGGAAGCAACATGGAAAAAGACACTTACTAGCAGTATAGTAACCTGTAAGTGTAACGCGTTTATAATGTCTACTGTCGAAAATTTGCCAAATAACCATGATTTGTCGAGGGATTTTGAAAGATGGGGAAGGATTCTAGCTCCACTATACTGGTTTTTAGGCCCATGAAATGTGATAGCGCTAATCACAATCAAATTGCCAGCCTCGTAAAATTGAGATACATCACTTAAAGTCTCCACAAAACGGTGAGAAATTGAGAATAGTGCATCAAAGTCCAAAAGATTTTTGTAATTAAAACTCCAATTAATTTCTACTTATCATAATTCATTATGACAATTTTGACATCTCAATTTCTTAATAACGTGCGTGGCTCAATTATTTTTATTTTTATTTTTACATTCAATATTGACTATTATCATTATCCATTCTTATTATTTTTTTCTTTTTTTACTTATATATGATTTTTATCATTTTAATCTTCTCTCATCTTTAAGTTTTAAAAAAATCTATTCTCAAGTCTTCCAGTTAAAAATTATAGTAGTTAACATCTATTAACCTCCATATTACTATAAATTTACTATTTTATCCTTACGAACACATATAAAAAATAATTAATTTTTTAAAAATAATATTAAGTTAAATAATCAAATTACTCTTGAAATAAATATTAATATGTGTTAATATTATCCATAAAAATAATTTTAATATGTGTTAAAGATAATTTGATTATTTAATTTAATATTATTTTTTAAAAATTAAGTTATTTTTTAATATATTTTAATAAAGATAAAATAATAAATTTATTAAAATATAAAGATTAATAGATTTTTTTTAAAATTTAAAGATTTATAGAAAATAAAAAAGATAAAAATATAATATGAGAAAAAAAATCAATGATAATTGCGCATTCAATATTATATTTAATCAGTAAACAAGTTTGTTCCTATTAAAGATAAAACTGAAATCAATTACACCATTTGCTATCCTCCAATATAAACCTATTTCGTATACATTTCTTTTCAGCTTTTGGCAAGCCATTCCAAAAGGCAAATGATGGTCTTTTCGGGGGAAAACAAACAAATCAAAATCATTTGATAACCCAATCAGAGTCGCGAGGGGGTAAATACATAGACACCTCCAAGATTTAGTTTAAGTAACATATTCACCCCTATTATTCATAAAGTAACATAATGATTTCTATTTTAATATTTTAAGTAACATTAAGACCCTTATTTTTATGGATCAAGACCCTCATGTTTTCCAATTATGAGAATATCTATGTTACTTTATAAATAACAGGAGTGAGTTTTTATTTAGACTAAGCTTTGGGGGTGTTTATATATTTATCCCGAGTGGCGAGTGAGGACAATGAACGCTAATGATCACGCACACATGGGCCCACGGAGCACGTGAACACGCTAGTAAGCTAAATAAGCTTCAAAGAAGATACGTAATTTTCTCTCCCTCCCTTCCGACCTCCCTCGTCTTAATGTGGACAGCAACCATAGAGACATTGACTTTTTTTTTTATAAATTAGCTCTTTCTCTCTTTTTACATCTTTTATTTTCAGTGGCTTTCACACGCTCTCAAAATCTCGCATTTTCTCTCTCTAACCAGAAACTAATTACAATAATAATTTGTTCTCTTCAAGAAAATCAAAGCTTTGCTTGTACTCTCTTCCTCTCTCTCTCTCTTTATTTTCGATTTCAGCTTTCGTTTCGTTTTGTTTTGCTGATTTTTGATCGATTATTAATTCGTTTTGATAATCTTTCTTAGCCTTTTCTGCTTTTTTTTTTTTGTTTATGTTTCTTTTCAGATTCCTGTTGGTTTGTGGATGCTATTATCAGAGCTTTGCTGATGAAATCTAGGGTTTATGGCACAGACTAGAAGATACGTCCCTAATCAACCGTTAGGTTTGTCTTTCTTCTTTTCTTTGGCCATATTTAATGTGATTTTGTTGAAATGTCAAGCTTTTGTATCATTTTTGGTGTTTTTAAACTTTAAATACGTTTTCTTTTGGGTTTCTTGATGTGTTTTACAGAAATGCTCTGTTCAAGTTTATGCATGCGTGATAAGGTCTCATTTTCTTTGCATTGCTTCTGTCTTTTATTGTTTTTGGTGAATTTTTTAGTTCCAGTGCTACTCTTAGGTAAATTTTAGATATATATTGCAATGTAATGTTGAAATGACAAGCATGTATACAAGTTCTTGCCTATTGTTTTAAAAGTATTTTAAGCATGCAAAATTCAAAATCTTCACTTGTAATTTCCATAGTCACATTTAAAGTATATGCATATTCTTTTTTAACGTTTATGGCTGCATATTGAGATTTCTCGTACACGCAACTTTTGTACCTTTAGACGTTCGTTAATTTGACTAGCTGTGCAATGGACATGCATTCTGTGTTGCTTACTGCTCTACATATTACTATGAATTGTTCTATTTCTGCGTTTGGATGTTGAACATTTGATTGTTTAGCTTTTTACTATCTCTGAATGTTCTGGAAATTGGCAGATCTTGAACAAATATTGCGAGAAGCACAATACCGTTGGCTTCGGCCAGCTGAAATTTGTGAGATACTTCGCAACTATCAAAGGTTTCACTTAACACCGGATCCACCGGTTAGGCCTCCAGGTTGTTATTTGCATCTTTTGAATTGATGTTTTATGCCTAGAATCATGACTATCTCTGTAAATAATTATATCAATGATTCATTTTTTCATATTTTATTTATTTTTTGTTCTTTTTTTATTGTTTGTATGGTCTTTTATCAAGCAATAAAAGTGAGGTGAATGAGAATGATATTTAAAATATTATGCTTATTGAAAACAAAATAAAATGAAGTGATCTTGCCCTATAACCAACCAGTAATGTTCTTCTAGTGTTCCATTACATCTCTAAAAAGCTTAGATGGAATTCCAATAGTTATACCTTAACCAAGTTATTGTAACATTTGAAGATTATTCTCAGTTTGCGCCCAATGTAAGACAGTGAGATTATCATCTATGATAATCTTAGAGGGTGCTACTTTTTGAAGTTGTAATTTGTTTCCCCTGTTCCTCAGTTATGGACTAATTCACCTAAAAAGCTTAGATGGAATTCTAATAGTTATACTTTAACCAAGTTATGTAACATTTGAAGATTATTATCAGTTTGCACGCAATGCAAGATATTGTGATTATCATCTAGAATAATCTTAGAGGGTGCTACTTTTTGGAGTCGTAATTTGTTTCTTTGTTCCTAAGTTATGGACTTATTCATTCATTCCCTTGGTGCCTTTGTGAAAAGAAGAAAAAAATGTCTTATTTTTCCTTTTACAAAAATTGAAAGTAATTAATGAAATAACCATATGATATGTATTAATCTAGAATTAAATATTTTAGAAGTTAATTCACTTGATGTGATGAATCATCTGGACATGTATATGTAAATCATAATGATGAGGTAATTATATTATGTAATGATTTAAGAAATGGAACTAAGATCTGTTGCAGCTTTACATGCAAAAAAGTTAGTGGCTGGCTAATTAAGGTTTTTCTTTAATTCTCTTCTCTTAAGGCATATATATGACATATATTATTTAGTGTTAAGGAACTTTTGCTTGTTAAATTTAAACAATTCCATTTCCTGTTCACATTTATGTGCAGAATCACTTACAACCATTTTTTTTTCATCTTTGCACATATACTATCTGATAACATATCATTAGTCCACTATTCTTTGTGAAGAGTTGCAGCATTTACCTCCCTATTTGAAACATGGAAGCAGAAACTAATATTGTCCATTTTTCAGCTGGTTCTCTGTTCCTGTTTGATCGGAAAGCGCTTCGATATTTCCGTAAAGATGGCCACAGATGGAGAAAGAAAAAAGATGGAAAAACTGTCAAAGAAGCTCATGAAAAGTTGAAGGTGTGCTGTTCAATTTATTATTTGTAAGTTCACAGTTTTTTGGTTGGACTTGTGCAATTAGTCGAAGTGTCACTTGGGAATGCCTCTCATAGGTGGACCTTCTATCTCTAGGTTGTCATTGTTATTCCTTGTGGTTGCATGGATTTTGTTAATTTGTAGTGCTCCAACTAGATGCAGAATTTTATTGCCCCTTTCTCTCAGATAAGATAAATTTTGTTATGAATTTACTACTTTGGCTGCTGATTGGTATTTCCTTTTCCATGAAGCGTTTCTCATGTGTGAGCTATGCGTGCCACTGGAACATAGAGATGCTTTAGTTTCCCTGGTCTCTACCACATTTTTAATTGCGATATTTTTGTTTACTTGTGAGAGCTTTATAAACTGAATGAAATTGTAGTTTTTGGTTTCCCTGGAATTGCCAAACGAGACCTAACAATGATAACTACCTTTCAATTCCTAACAATTCCATATATCTTTTTTTTTTTTTTTTTTTGAAATGAATAAAGTAAGAACGAGAGAAAAGCAAGGGTTACATGTATATTCTATGTGGGAACATGAGGTTCAATATCTCTCAGCATTCGTTTTCTTTAAAAATTTCAAGTGTGTTTGGTTTCTATGTTTCTGGTGTCCAAACCCAATGTTTTATCAGGTTTCTCGCAATGTTTGTTAGTATTAAGCCTTTTTCTTTTTGTTATTCTTTTAGCAAATGTCTGTAATCTTCACCGCCTATATTGTTTCCTAGATCATTGTGACACTGTGATGAGGTTTTGTATGGGCTGTTCTATTAATTTTCTTCATTATTTTATGGGCTGTTCTATTAATTTTCTTCATTATTTTATGTAGGCTGGTAGTGTGGATGTTCTCCACTGCTACTATGCCCATGGGGAGGATAACGAGCACTTTCAACGACGAAGTTATTGGATGCTTGATGGGTGAGTTTTACTGTAAATATTGTTGATCTATAAATTCAAGAATTTGAAATTTCAGAAAACATGAATTGCTTATTTGTCTTGTTAGTAGCCTGCATGAAAAATGTTTAGTGGGTCAGAAGGGGAGCTTCCCTTTGTTGAAACTTCTTGATTACCTTTTCTCTGGCATTAATATTTCTTAACACATTGCCTTTGGAGTTAATTTAACCAGTTTAATTATCTCTTATTTACCAAAGTGGAAACCAACCACTTTTTTGGGTCAATTTTGGATAAAGACTTGGGATTCATGGTATTCAGTGTACCCATTGTCCAATTGGACAAAGTATGCATATTTTGTGGTTTTCTTAGATATGCTATTACATTGTTTTTGGGCTGATATAGCATACTGGAATATAGAACGGTATAGGAACTTTTGCATCTGATATCCCACTGAAGAGGTGCTTTAGCTACATTTTGGATCTCTGGGTCATTCTTCAACCATATATTTTTTTTCATCCACTGTTAGAATTTTTTCAGTTTTCAATGAAAAAACAGAGTGCACCCTTTGGCTACAAAGTTGCGGCTCCTGTTGAGTTTTTGACGGCGTCTAGCATATTAGAGTATATACTAGCCAACAGGCAGACAGAAAATTTTAGCTGATTTTTAATTAAGGAAGTTCTATAAGAGCAATTTTCTTTCATCAATTAGTATTTCTTTTTTGTAGTATTTGCATCATTTTGTTCTTATATACCATAATTTTTGCCCTTTCCTGTATTTTTCAGGCAGTTGGAGCATATTGTTCTTGTGCATTACAGAGAAGTAAAAGAGGTACTTCTTTCACTATTAGGTGGCTTCTTTTTTATTTAAATCTCCACTGCCTTTTTTGAATTTTCTTAGTGCATTCTGCAATTAGAAATTCAGTCCTTGGTGAACACTTCTGTAGAACATTTTCTTAACTTCTGTTGTGTGATTTGTGTGTGAGGAAATGTGGGCTCATTATCCTCATTTAAACTTGGAATAGATTGGTTATTTAATCTTGTAAAGCTCATTTATTTTAACACGATGTTCTTGGTTTCTTATATATTGATGATGTGGAATAGATGATTGAATGTGTTGATGCATGTTATACAGGGTTACAAGTCTGGTGTCTCCCGATTGGTAGCAGACTCGGGAGCACAGCTTGAAAACTCTCAAACTAGTTCAGCTCCCTCTTTTACACAAGCAAACTCACCAGGCCCCACAGTTCTTACACAAGCATTATCTTCTGAGTTGGAGGATGTAGATTCTGTAAATTGTTCTGGAGCCCCTTCTCTTGCTCAGCCTATATATGGTTCCATGCCACAGAATGCTTCTTTAGTTGCTCCTGACATTCCAGGTAAGTTGCATTGCTTATATATGTGTTAATTATGTTATAAGCTTTTATCAAGTCTGACACATTTAGAGCTAATACTAATAAATGCTAATGACATTAATGATTTAAGGAATATCTTGGTTCATATTGTTCTCGCTGGGGACATCTGAAATTTTTGTTAAGATAATGACAATATATTTTGACTCAGCAATGAAGAGCTGCAGTTTTGGATTTGAATTCATAATTATGGTTGGCTGAGTTGCCAAGTGTTTTTGTCTGCCAATGAAGTGTAACTTTTTGCCAAGCGTTTTGGATTTGAGTTCCTAGTTTTTGGAACCTTTTTTTTTTTTGCGAATTATGTGTAATATGAACTTTGTCAAGAAATGTCTTATCATGTGTAACAAAATGCAGTTTATCATTTCTTATCTTACCTCCTTTATAAAATGCCTTAGGTTCTCTAACTTTTGTCGCCTTAGGTTCTCTCACTTTTATAATTGAATCACTTTAGAGCTGAGCAGGTACTTCTGTTTTTCAGGACTTCCTGAATTATCAAGGCCTGTTTCATGGTTTCCTGGAGCTAAATTTGATGGTCCTGGATCGTCAATGTGGAATCAAATTAACAGCTCAAGTAGAAATGCATTTAATGTTCTTGGCCAGAATGAGAAGTTTTATGTTGAACAACCTAGTGGAACCAACTTCATAATGCATAAGCTAACTGGTGCTAGATTGGATAGTGATAGCACCATGCCAAATATTGTAACCGGTGGAGATAGGTTATTTACTGATGTAGATGTCCATGCAGTCACATCAAATTCTCAGAGAGTAACTCAGGTTTGTTTCCTGTCTATAAGCCATACATTTGCTCAGCGATATTTACACTGTTTAATTTCTCAATTAATTTATACCATTTAAAAATTTCTTGTAAAATATTTGAGATGAATTTATTTTTCTTTAGTTTGTATGTTGATTGTGATAGAGGTAACTTTTTCTCTTTTTCATCTTAATTCAAAGAGACTTGAAAAAGATTGATGCATTGTCCTGCTAGCCTTTTGCTTAAAATCTGTTACAAGTAGATGTTTTTGTATTTCAAAATTCACCAGGTGCTCTATTGTATCACAGGTGTCGCAGGAGCATGATTTCAATTTGATTAATCACCAGTATCAGAATTGTTCTGTCCCTGAGACAACAGTTGCTTCTGTCACTCAGGCTGAGAACAAATTGAAAGATGAATTGGGAGAGTTAAAAAAACAAGATAGTTTCGGCCGATGGATGGATCAAGAAATTGGTGGAGATTGTGATGATTCCTTGATGGCTTCTGACTCTGGGAATTATTGGAATACACTTGATGCTGGGAATGACGACAAGGAAGTATCTAGTTTATCGCACCATATGCAGTTGGAGATAGATTCACTGGCCCCTTCTCTTTCCCAAGAACAGCTTTTTAGTATCCGTGATTTCTCACCAGACTGGACTTATTCAGGAATTGAAACAAAGGTACACTGCTTAGCTTAATGAAAAATAAATGCAATTTGCGTTGCACATACTAAGAGTAATTGAGATATAAAAAGCATGATCTTTTTAATCAATGTTTTATCAGGTGCTAATCATAGGCACATTTTTGGGAAGCAAAAGGCTTTCAAGTGATACCAAGTGGGGTTGTATGTTTGGTGAAATTGAAGTTTCTGCTGAGGTTCTGACTGATAATGTCATCCGATGTCAAGCTCCTTCACATGCTCCTGGGCGTGTTCCATTTTATATAACCTGCAGTAACAGGTTAGCTTGCAGTGAGGTGAGGGAGTTTGAATTTCATGAAAAACCAGCCAAAACTGCATCTTCTACAGCTGTGAAAATCACACTGGAGGAGGAGCTGAGTCTTCAAACGCGTCTGGCAAAGTTGTTGTATCTAGACCCAGAGAGGAAGTGGTTTGATTGCACTATCGAAGAATGTGACAAATGTAAGCTGAAAAATACCATCTATTCAATGAGAGGCACCTGTGAAAAGAACTGGGGACAGGTTGAAGAGACTTCTATGGTCTTTGAAGGTGACCAACTGAGTTCTAGAGATAAGTTGATCCAAAATTTGCTAAGGGACAGACTTTGTGAGTGGCTAGTATGGAAAGTACATGGAGGTAAAGGTCCACATGTTATTGATGGTGATGGACAAGGAGTTTTACACTTGGCAGCTGCTCTTGGTTATGAATGGGCTATGGGCCCCATAATTGCTGCTGGTGTCAAACCCAATTTCAGAGATGCACGAGGAAGAACAGCACTTCACTGGGCATCATATTTTGGGAGGTCAGACTTCTACCATATAGCTATCATCTGACATAGTACTAGTTTTAAAGTATACGTAAAGCCTGCCAGGATATTATGTGAAGCTTAATTGGCAAAGATTTTCTCTACTGTGAAAAAAGTTATATTAAGAGTCTGGTGATATGTTTTGTCATGTCATCTTCCAAGAGCACACTACTTCCACACATTCTTTTATATTAAGTTAGTTCTTTTAGTGTTTTTTTCTGTATTTTCTGGTGGATGTTTGAGATGATTTTGGTCATATTAATCTCCTGATGTGGTTATTTCATAAAATGCCCAATTTCAATATAAGAAGGGAACTAAATCTAGGTGGTAAGCAGTTGTTTAGATTTTTCTATTCAAATGCTTTGAAGTATGTGCCAGGGATAGATTTCAATTTAACTTCTCTTTGTTAAACTGCATACTTTTTGTTTATTTATGTTTTAAGCATGAATCAAAAACTCGATGATTCTGATTTTAGTTATAAATTCATTGTTTATTTTAAATGAAACTTGTATGTTTGTAGACTGACAGTTATTTTGTTATTGATGGTTCTGCCCCCTTCTCCAGAGAGGAAACAGTCATTGCACTTGTTAAAATGGGTGCCTCTCCAGGTGCGCTTGAGGATCCAACACCGGCACATCCTGGAGGACAAACTGCTGCTGATTTAGCATCAAGTCGGGGACATAAAGGGATTGCTGGATACCTGGCTGAGGCTGATTTAACCAGTCATCTTTCTTCACTGACTGTAAATGAAAATGGAATAGACAATATTGCTGCCACTCTTGCAGCAGAAAAGGCTACTGAGACTGTAGCTCAAGTTGGTGTCGACTCAGATGGGGCAGTAGCTGAGCAGCTATCTTTGAGAGGGTCTCTTGCTGCTTTCAGGAAATCTGCTCATGCTGTTGCTCTAATTCAGCAAGCCTTTCGAGCTCGTTCATTTCGTCAGAGACAAGCAACCAAGAGCAGTGATAATGTTTCTGAAGTTTCAGTTGATCTCGTTGCTCTTGGTTCTTTGAACAAGGTTCAAAAGATGAGTCATTTTGAGGATTATTTGCATTTTGCTGCTGTAAAGATCCAACAAAAGTATCGTGGCTGGAAAGGAAGAAAAGATTTTTTGAAAATACGAAATCGTATAGTAAAACTTCAGGTATTGCTGCATGTGACAGTGCTGTTCATGTATTTGTTTGCTTCTAATAATATATATATATATATATATATATATATATATTAATTACAGTAATATATTGTTATTTCCTCGAGAACAAAAATTTGTTTCAGTTTTAAATTTGGCCAAAAGGAGATATTTGATTGTCTATTGAGAAAAAAAAAACTAGCAGAATGCAGAAGGAAAATGATTAGTAATGGAATGGAATGGATGTCCCTTCTACCCGACCTGTTGATTAGGAATCTAACTTATGGTATAAACTATATTGATGCATATACGTTTGTACCATAAAAAACGTATGGACCTCTACATGAGTGTAGAGGTAAGCTATCCAAGATTACTAAGCACAAGGTAATGATGCCCTGTAAGTATCATTTTATTGTGATATCTGGCAAGGGTAGTATTTCTTGGTTAGTTTGTCCATGAAGCAGCTTGAAATAGTTGTAAATATATTACTTAGCCTAAAGTCTTACCTGCATGCCCGTTGTCTCATATTCTGATTGCTTTCAATTTGTTAAAGTTCTTGTAGGTTTTTCTGTTTGATTTTGAGAGTAGAAGATCGTCATGTCTCATTTTGTTGGACTTAGGTACACATTATCCAGAAATATGTGAACTTATCTTCTGTTTTGTCTATTTTCAGGCTCACGTCAGGGGACATCAAGTTCGCAAGCAGTATAAAAAGGTTGTTTGGTCTGTCAGCATTGTGGAGAAGGCAATATTGCGTTGGAGGAGGAAAGGGACAGGTTTGCGAGGATTTCGGGTGGAAAACACCATTGCAAATGCGGCACCAGAGATTGAGAAAACTGATGAATATGAATTTTTGAGAATTGGCCGGAAGCAGAAATTTGCTGGAGTTGAAAAGGCTTTAGAAAGGGTTAAATCCATGGTTCATAACCCAGAGGCACGTGATCAGTATATGAGGCTTGTTTCAAAATTTGAAAATTTTAAAGTAAGTTATCTATTCTCATTGTTGGCATCAACTTTTAATTGCTTAAAATTTGAGATGAAGTACATCTTAAAGTTTTCATTGTTGCATAAGGTACTACAGAAAAGTTCCAGCACATGATGGAAGTACCTTCTCATTTTTCTGAACCGTGAACCTAGAACATTGACATTAACACATAATAATACATTATCAAGTTATCTTCCTGCAGTATTTGATTTGATGATTATCTTTGAAGTTTTCTGCTGATTACTGTATTCGTTGGTACTGAACAGGTGTTTGACGAAGGAAGCAATGCACCAGCACAACCGCGAGGTGATGATTCTCTCAACACCAGAACAGAGGATAGTCTGCATCCATCTGTAGCTGATCAATGATCAAGTTAGTGTCAGTATTCCAACCTCTTTGCAGTTAACTGGTCTTACTTGTTTGTCTAACTAAAATACTTGAGGTTTTGTCAACACAAAATGTAAGAGAAGAAAAGAAAAGAGGGATGGGAGATTGTACATGTGTCTTTTTCTTGTGTTAACGCTAGACATTTTTTTAACAGATATAGGGTTACGGTAATGGAGCAACCCAGTTTGTTAATGGTTGCAGTAACAAGTAGTGCTAGTTTTCACATGTGGCAGACCTTTTATTAGAAAAGTGAAATCGCCCCTCAAGGATTTTTATAATTCGACTCACATCAAGTGCAGCGTAGTTGGTCCAGAATTATGTGAAAATTAATACACCTATTGTATTATACTCAATTTAAATGTAGTCTATCTTTGGAATTTTACGGTTAAACTTGGAATTTGCACGAATGTGGTCCTTCTCTGACATCTATTAGGTTATTACGTCTTCATTGTTAACCTCCTGTACTCTGTTCAAAGATAATGCGCTGATTTGATTATTTTAAGTACTTCTTGTTACGGCATAAAACCTTGTTCGACCAAGTTCATGTCTTTATATATATATATTGTGTGTGTGTGTGTGTGTGTGTAAATTGGTAACAAGAGTTGGTGATTTATTATGAACACATGCTTCACGTCGGACACCAGACAATTTTTCAGGGGATATATTTAGAAACCACGTACCACCTCTTCTATACGCAAACTTACAAACCTGGTAACAAGCTATTACAAAAACGATTTACAAGCAAGGCAAGTCACAGCACCAACCACTCGCACGTTGATAGGTAACGCCGAATGACTATACAAATCACTTGTGAGGTCAACCCACCAATAAAATAAAAATAAATAAATAAAAGAGATAATAAACTATACAGAATAAGAATCAAAGTGAAGAAAACCAACACCTTAAAATTTGCAGAATCTCTTTAATGGAATTTGCGTTCTTCCAGACAGCGTCAGCAGAGAAATAAGGAATTTATCTGAAAACTCATTCATGAATCAATTTAACACCCTGGCGTTGGCGGCGTGTAATCGTTTGTCTGCAGGACGAGGTCTGCAGAAAGACAAGTGCTTCTTTAACCGAACTAGGCCTTCTACTTCCTGTTAAGTTTAACACAGATTAATAAACATAACCGAGGCAAGTACTTGATTTGCTTATATAGCTTGGATTGAATCCTCAAAACATTTGCCGGTACAACAAATTACATACCTATATTTTGTTTCAAAGCCATGTGCAATAGTTTTGTCACGTGCATGATAGTTACTAGATTTGCTATATTGAGCAAGTTCACCTTGCACTCGAGAAAGAAGCTTTTCGGAATGTGCAAGCCTCTTTGTGAAATCAGTATCACCCAGTTTCAATAAACCACTCTCCTGTCAGATCACATCACGAAGAATTTAGCCCATATGAAGGAAGCAGTCAATTAAAGGAACTGGTGTAGAATATATACGTGCCTTCCTCGTTGATTTTTGTTGAACTTGTTCTTGGCTACTCTGTGCACCAAGCAGCGTTTTCACCATATCATCCAGCTCCGCAATCCTTCTTATTAAATTGGTCTTGTCCACCTATGCAAAAGTGGCAGCAGCAAACTCTATAACAAACTCTGATATAGAAAGTTACAAAATTACAGAGCATTTTAAGTTAGACAGACCTTCAACATGTCATTCTGAGCTGACAGCAACTGATCCCGCTCTTTAAGTTGCTCTACTGTAACCTCCGCCGTAAGTATATCTGCCTCTTTCTTATTTAATTCCAATGTACAACTGCATTGATAAGATATAAAGTTAAACGGCTACATAATGAGTAGCACATTATTTTTTAGACAATTACACAAAATTCCTTGCCAATTTGGCGTCCAATGTACATGACCAAAATACCCATGCATGGCACGAGCAGGATGACTATAGTTTTCTGGTGAAAAAGGTCTAACCTCTCTCTTTCCTCAATAAGATCATCGATCCGTTTCCTTAGATTGAGAATGACTTGCTCCTAATAGATCAAATAATAAGTATATTAGGCCTAGAATATTACCGGATAAATAATAAATTGAACTTTGGTTTACTTACCTTTACATGCAGTTCTTCTGTCTGCTGATGAGCTGTCACCACTAATTTTTGAACATGTTGCTGGTCTATCAAGTTCTAGAAGAAACCAACAGTAGAGAAGATGTGGATGAGCAGTGCATCAATTAACATTCATGCCTAAGATGATAGTGTGAAACTTACTGCATAGTTGGTCATATCCAATTTAACACCGAGTAAATCACGAATGACATCATGTGTCATGCTTTCTGCTGTAGCCAGTCTGGTATTCAGCATGCAAACCTGACATGGTAAGATTGAGTAAGAGAATTTACAAATGACAATAATGGTTTCAATACTAAGCATTCTAGGCACAATCTCCCAGGTTTGGCTAAAGGTCTCAAGTATACAAATCGGTTACAAAGTTGAATAGAATATGACCAGAAGTTAAACCAAGTCCAGATATATTATCTTCGTATTGATGAATCAAATTCTTAATATTGCATTATGCATAATATTTCATATTTTTCGCAATAGCTCAAAAATCTTCATAGAGCATAATTAAGCGAAAGCTACTCAACCTCTTTATGCCGACTAGCTGCCAATGCCTCTAGCTCTTCTATACGAAGCTGGGCCACTGACAACTCTTGAGTCTTCTCCAAATTCATCTGCTGAACCAAACTTGCGATGCATCTGAATGGTGAGCTGGAACCCCTTGTTCTGGTTGAACTTCTCTCAGTTCTATCTGGGGCTTGCGTCATTGATGTTGGATTTGATGAGTTTGTTTTCATTTCACGAATCATTGCTTCCAGCGTCTTGTACTGTTCAAAGGATGCTGATGTAAGTCTTAATTCATGATAATAGGAATGCTGAAAGTCTGCCAAATTCATACTTCAATAAAGAACAGATACGGTAAACCAATGAGAGTTAAGGGCACCCTGAAGCTTCTAAAGCAACGGCATAACTCAAGAATTTCCAGTAATATTCCGTGTACAAGTATATATCAGATGATTGGTTCGATGAAAAATATTATTAACGCAATTCCTAAAATGGTGGATTCTAATGGAAATTGAATCATATGGTTTACATTTCACCAATGTTCATATAGAATACTGGATCCTGAGACCAAATGCTGAAGATATAGATCAGATTAACGGATAGTCTATATTACGTGACTTCCTTTTCAAAGGTTACTATATATTGGACGATGATAGAACAAAAACTTAAGACTGATAATTCAAAATTCTACCTTCTGTTGGTACTGCGATGCCTGGGCTTCAGAATGCAGAACAACCTCGGATATGTACTCTTTGCATCGTTTGACCTTCATAATATGAAAAAATATTTATGTATATATTATTAGGAAAAGCAGATGATACAAAAAGGAACACCACATGACTCAAAAGCTTTTAGAAGTGTGGACTAGATGTGACTTATGATGGTACCTCTTTATTCTGTTCTTCTCTTTCTCTCTCTAGAAGTCTTATCCGATGATGTGCCTCATGAAGTTGCAGTGATCTTTCTTGCACTTGTCTGCATCAAAACTAATTTTCAATGAAAAAGGAAGCTATAGAAGGTACAAGAAAATCTCAAGGGGAAAGCAAGCAGCACTCCTGACCTAAACATTTGATCTTCGGTATGGTCAACATTTGTGTTCCCAGAATCTAAAATGTCAGAGAAGTTTTCAACTGTTGACAATCTCTGTCTCAGAGCTTGAATTTCTAGTTCCAATGAATCTCTCATCACACGATGCCTTTCTACTTCCTCATCCATTTCACATACCTAGGAGAAAAACAGAAAAACTACTAAAGGCTTTTCCACCGGAAAGAGTTGAATTTCAAAGTAATTAAGAATTGGCACGCATATCCATTTATCAACACTACACCATGAACTCTTGATATGAAGAACACAATGCCAAAGGAGCAAACCTTTTTCTCCAATACATTTATGGTACACTCCAGCTCCTCTACAGAATGTTCTAGTATCTTTACTTCCTCTTCCTTCTGGTCAGCATACATTTTACATACCTCCGACTCCTGGGAGAAAACAAAATATAAGTACAATATAAAGGGATGTCTAACTGCATACACTTGATTTGAAAGAAATCTAGCTATATATATATACCTGGCGAGCTTCAACTGCATGAGCTTCATTTTCATCAGCTAATGCGTAGGCCATCTCAAGCTTATCACTCAAGGAGCTGACTTCTTCACGGAGTTCGTCTCTCTCGCTACTGACTTTCCTCAGATCTTCCTCAATGCTTTCAACTTCTTCACGGAGTTTATCTCTATCACTACTGACTTTCCTCAGGTCTTCTGCAATGCATTCAAAAGAACTGAGTAACTTTTTGTCCCCTGAAGTTCGGCGAAGAATTTCTTTCTCCAACCCTTTGACAACCTCCTTCTGTTCTTCCAGTTGTTCTTCAGCTTCAGAATTTTTAAGATAAAGGTCTTTCAAAAGCATCCTCAAGTCAGCATTTTGGTCGGACAAAGTATCTATAGTTTCTTTAGCCACCTCAAGATTGAAATTTGATATGAGCAGATCATTTTCAGTGTTTGTCAGACTAGTTTCAAGTTTCTTATGCTGAAGCAACAGGTCATCAAGTTGCCTTGTCTTCATATCCAGCTCGCGTCGGACTTGGCCCAAAGCCAAAAAAAGCTTTTCAGTTTCATCTTTGATGTCTTTCTTGTTAGCGGCTGACTCCTGAAGCAAGGTAAAATCAAAAAGCAAACCCTGCAGCAAAACTTCTTTCCTCTCCAGTTCTTTCTTAAGAGACAAGTTGTCATAAAACATATTACTATCACTATCTGGTAAGCATGGTTCTCTCTCTTCCAAATTTCCAACTAGTTCTCTGACTTCTACTACCTCTGCACCTCTCTTATTAGCAATCAACACGTCACCTTGACCTTTCAAGCAAATCTGCTGCGGAATGTCTTTCAGCGAGAGGCTTCCTTGCTGCCTGAATACGTGAAAACCAGATTCCATTCTCACATTCGGGGTTTTGCGCATAAACGCTCCTACATGACACAGGTACATGACAAATAAGGCGAATCCATTCTCCATTATCTCAGAGAGAATCTCTTCCACTGATGATCTAGACTTGCTAGTGAAGTAGCACATCTCCTTCCACATTGATAAGACATCTGAAAATAATTCCTTAAACCTGTAATCCACTTCTTTCTGTATTTGCTGAAAACACTCTTCCAGCGAGGATATGGAGTTCGTTATTTCTATCATACTATAGTGGATATGATCCAATAATAATGCATTCTCTTCCTCTTTCAGACGTATGGAAGACTTGAGTTTATTTACTTCGTCAATTAAGCTTGCCCTCTCTGCAATCAATTTCTCACCAGTTTGTCTCCAAGCACTATTCAGTTGTTTTCCCTTTTCATTTGCTTTAAGTAATGCATTTAACATCAAATCAGCTTCTCTCATGGTTTCACGGGCCTCTTCAAATTTGCTTAAGAAGCTACTAGCATGAGTAGTTTTCTCATTAACAACCACCTGCATTCAGAAGATATTACATGATTTAAAGTAATATTGCTCAAGTCTTAGGAGATGATGAATTTTAAAAAAAATTCTCGGACACAATAGTTTACACATGAAAATACCCATGAAGCCAAGAAAACTTGGCAGTTTAAAACAGAAGTCTACCTCTGTGGTATTAACACAACCTGCTTCATCTGTTTCCATTCTCAGACCAGAGGATGGAACCTCTTGCTTCATCCCTGCCACAATATCAGCCACTTAAGCCGTGTTCCAATGTAAGTTACTCGCAGTTATTTTCAAATATAAAAGAGAACATGAAAGAAAGAAAAATACCTTCCACAAAAGCATAATCTTTGACATCGTTCTCACCGAGAAGTAGGATTAATCGAAAATAAAGTTTATTGAAAGCATCAGATGCCATCTTCAATTCCTCTCTTAAGCAGAATGCTGTTGCTTCACCATGAACCGAGTTTTTGAATAGTTCCTCTTTCTTTTCCGAGTCTTTAGGGTCAAAATTAGGTGCTGAGCCTTCTTGAAATTTCAGGTCCGCTATCTCTTCTGTTGTCTTCGAATGATACTTAGAGAAGTATGTACATGAGGAGGTGTCTATATTGCTTTCTGAAGCAACACTTTCAGTTGAATAATCTGAAACTGATGTAGAACAGTCAGCACTCCATCCATATTCTTGGATCAAATCTTCATCCTTGGTTGGGCAGAGGTGCCCACTTGAATCTTTATTAATGCAATCTTCAATGATATTCAGTCTGTAATTTATTTCAGCAAGGTCATCTTTTATCTGCCGCAGAATGTGAGGTTGATTTTTGGACTTCAGAGACTCATGCTCTTCGAATGATTGCACTTTAACCGAACAAAACAGAAAATCTTTGCATTTTTCATTTAAGTCAATTAATCTACTCCTTGTCTCATGGATTTCTTTTACCAAATCCTGAACCATCTTTTTATATGATATAGAAGATTCAAGAATATCATTATGTAGACCTGTTCTATGTATCTCTGCATCACCATAACATTCATTAATAGCATTTTCAGACTCTAACACTGCTAATCTTGCCAACTCAACTTGACCCGTAACATCTTCAGCTGCCAGAGCATTTACATCAGCGTTCATCTCGAAAATCTTATAGTTTTCCATTTGGCTAGCCAGTTTTGAGGTTGGAACATCTCTATCAGATAGCCATTTTGCAACCACGAAAGCAGATTCAGCACGTTTTTCTGCTTCAATAATCTGAACCTCCTTAGATTTGAGTTTACTCTCTAGCACCTTTACCATATCGATTTTCTCATTCAGCAGCATGCTTAACTGAATTGCCTCCTCTTTGCTTGTTTCATTATCTTGTGGTTGAAATTCATTTAAAGCAATTGTTGCTCCCTTCAAAGAAGTTAACTTCTCCTCCATTTCTATTACCATCTTCTGTGCATCTTCTAAGCTTTTCTGCAGAAGTAGAATTGTGTGTTCCTTCTCAATGCAAACTCTGGCAACCCTCTCAATAGTTTCACTAATCCCAACGTTAAATTGAGGGAATAAGCAGACAATACCTTCTATCTGGCCAGAGGCATCTTTAAGGGATCTAGAACCATCTGTAAGGAAGTTCGTCAGTTCAAAGGTTGCCTTTTCCCACTCGACACGAAGTGCCCTTATTTCCTCCTCTTTAGCTGCTATAGTCTTTCTGAGACCTGCATTTTGTTGAGTCATGCAACATAATTTTTCATCAAGTTCTAACTGAAGCGCAGCAACCTCTTCCTGTAAATGAAGAATTGTTTTAGCTGTCTCCACCTCAACCTGTTCACAAACTAAATCAACTTGGTGCCGGTGAGATAATTGTGATGCCTGATCCTCTTGATATTGACAATTAAGCAATCTTGCCTCCTCGAGGTCTTTAGTCAGTTTGTCTAACTTGGCTTGCAAAGACATTTTGTCAATTTCTTCATTGCCCTCATTTAGCAATCCTTCACTCTGTTTTTCTAAATTATCTGATTCCAAAGGATAACTTTCGGCTTTAAATATTTCTGCATTGTCTTTCTTACATAAGATTTCCATATATCTGTGATTCTGCTCCTGCATAAGCTGCCGCTCTCTAAATAGATGGACCTGCTCACATTCCAATGCTTCAATTAACATTCTAGCGTCCCTTAACTCTTTTTCGGTATCATTAGGATGCAAAAATGAAGCATTAATCTCGATATTTTTGTTTTGCGGAGTCACATCATCTGCCTGGGTATAGGATGCCACTTCATCTCCAGAGTCACTTGTGACCGATATTGTTTCAACCTGTAAAATTGGTCAAAGAACAAAGATTAATATAAAATTGAGATTTAAGAAAAATCTTGACAGAGACCTATACGTCAAGCTCATCTTAAATTCAACAATCCAGCAGTAAAGGCACATGCAACAGAAAACAATTAAATGCCCCATGTCAATTTGATAGGAATGGCCAGTCTGGCAAGGCTGTTACAAAGGTTTATGTGCGAAGGTACAAGAAGGTAGTAGAACCTTAGGGTGTGAGATAAAGGTTTGATACGTGTTTAACGTGGGTTGGCTGTTGAAGAATTCGTTATAGAGTTTGTTACAACGCTTTGAATAAAAGAAGGTTAATGATAGGTTTTCTGTAGGGAATATTTTTCTGGTTTCGTAGGGAGGTTGCTGGCTCCTCGAAAGCTAGCTATAGCAATATATTTCATTCTGTCCTTGAGTTGAGTTATTTTTCTATTAATATTTGAATCTGAACCTAACACAATTAAATACCAGTTTAGTATGACATATGCTTCCACAAAATACTTGAGTAGCTAGCACTGAACAATTTCTAATGTTTACTTACCAATGAATATTTATCTGCTTGCCTAAGTTCCTCAGGATCCTTGGAGAAAGAATCTGCAACCTGCAAACCATGCACAAATGTAAACTACCTAAGGACAAATGCTAAGCCGTCCTAGTAACTCTACTTCCAGAAGATCATTAACCATCCTTACAGAACTTGATGTCGCTTGTTCAGAGTTCAAGTACTTTTTCAGTTCTGCTCGCAATTCATCTACTTCCCTGCCATCATAAACCATTAATAGGATAAACAGAATAAGGAGCAAGAATTGATCAACAAAGGAAAAATATAATGGTTGGTTCAATTATATTGATTGCATCAAGGATGGAAGACAAATGAAAAGTTCTACCTTTATAGCAGCTAATTTCATGTGAAAATACAAAATATTGAGATGGTCAGTCCACCCAAATAGTCCATCTAAAATGCATCACAAGACTGATATGCTTGATCCCCATTGAGAGGAAAGACTCGATTTAAATGGGCATACAAGACACACTGATACAATCATGGAAGTTTTTGCAAATAACCAAGGCCAAAAATTATCTTATGTGTATGCAAAATTTGGCAAAAGCTGAACCATGCTTGCTGTAAACCTTATTTGAATGGTCCGCATGGAATTCAAAGAGGAAATTGGAGGTAGCATGAAGTAGTATGCATCGACAGCATGCCCAAGACAAATTGGCTCATTTAAATGATACCTCATCAGTTTGGAGTTCATATTCGAGCAATCTTCCAGCTCTTTTACCGTGTTATCCTGCAAACCAGGTGAGTGTGCACATTAGATACCAGCAGATACCCAAAACATTTGAACATAAAACAACAACAAAATTATTGTAACCTTATTTTCATGTCTTGGATAAAATCCACCCTTTGCTTCAGTGACATCCAGAAGCTGCAAATCAATCAAGAATTTCGTAAAGCCACCACAAAATACCATCTGAGCATTGTAACAGAGAAGAAGTCTTATGATGATAATGATATCCGCAAACCTGGTCACGTAATTCAGCTACTTCTGTCAGCAATTTTTCTCTCTCTCCCATCTCATAGAAGTTTTGGAACCTGGCATGAAAGTGGTGCAAAGTGAGTCATTGACATAGGAAAAGGATGAAATCTTTTTATTTAGTGCATTAGCAAAATATTATGGGATTTACAATTGAAGCTGCTCAAGAAGTCTAATATTCTCTGAAGCAAAACGCGTCAACTCTGGATTTCTGTCAACCCTTGCTTTAAGCAGTTGAATCTCTTCCTTTAAAGCTTTATTTTCTTCTGTGAGATACTTCTCAGCAGATACAGAGCCATTTACTAACAATTCAAGCTGTTTGATTTTCTCCTCACGAAATTTTAACATCATTTTAGTACGTTGAGCATCCTCTTCTCTTTGGCTTGCCTGCAAAGGATGTCCCAACTATAAACTAACCACATGATACACTTCTACTTCATATAATTAAAAGGTACTCTTAGTAAATGGCAAGTAGAATTGAGGGAAATATAATAAGACTCAGAAAATCAGGTAATTACTCATAACCAGACATACCAAGCGATTTGTGTGCTCAATTTCAGCCTCTAATTTCTGGACTGCAGCTTCTGCCATCTTTTCCCTCCTCAAAGCACCATGTAATATCAGTTCCAAGAGTTTCACCTGATGCATGTACATTAGCACTGATAGTTTATGACATGTAATACCATTCTTACAAAATCAATTTTGATATAGAAAATGGAAGTTACTTTCTTGTTTTGTACCTTGTCATCCGTTATTCCTTCTCCTGACAAACTATATTTCTTGAAAATATATCCTGGTCTAGATTCTTCAAATCGTGATCCACCACATGATGGAGATCTTGAAAGGTTATGATGCTTCATTAGAGATGACAACTGCTCCTGTTTGAGTGTGACAAAAGCTTCAGCTCTGTTATCAAAAATAATACAAGCAGAAATAAGCAGCTGATCATACCTTTAATTGCTGAATCTGCCGCTGCAGTGTGGTAACATCACCGGAAGCATTTTCATTCACTTTAGCCTAGAATAACAAGGGAAAAAAATTAAAAATGCCCTCACTTTCATTATAACAGATACAGATAGAACATCACAGTAAGTACATCATTTTGGATAAGTTTGGCCCGCTGTGCAAACTTAAGAGTGCTCAATGTTTCATTCGCCGAACTGCAAGAGAAGCAAAATCTTTTATAGACAAACACAGACAATACTAAGTCCCCCAAGGTAAAATAGGAAAGTTCCTATAGAAGAGAGATATGTAGTTTCACAAACAAAAATTTATGTTTAATACAAACCAATTAGATGGGCTGACATTCGCAATGATAGTTGTTTTTGAGTTTCCACCCAGAGAATCCTGTAACCAAAAATCTAGATATAATAATCTCTTTATTTTGAGTTCAAATCTACAGACATGTACATCTTTAGACGGAATTTTCTTCAGTTACAGCTGTCAGAAACTAACCTGAAGTAGGAAAGTGAGCCGCGAATCTCTGTAGGGAACATGTCTATGTTTCCCGTGCGCTAAATCCACAAGGGACATTATCACCAAGCTAAACACAGAAAAACAAACAAAATAAATTAAATTACGTAATAAAATGAAAAACTTCTAAGCAATTACGTAACCTTCAATATTAACTTTGATTATTAACAAATAAGGTCACATTTTGAAGGATCTCTTAGAAAACGCCCATTAACTAAACATAAGTGCGGCAACACTCTGCCAGTATTTCAACTTCTCGTGAAAAACATATGGCTTTGCTGAGTTCTACTTAACATATGAAGGCACAAGCAAACTAAGGTGCCATTTATTATGATGAATCAGAGTGAAATTATTATAGCATACAGATTACAGAACGAGAACAGATTAATTTCCATGAGAAATCCAAAATGTTACGATTAAAATTTAACCAATCTGAGAAACAATTCTCTAAAACTATTTACCCAAGGGTTGATAAGGATTTGTTTATGTTTGCTGCTTCTTTCAGACGATCTCCTTCTGCACCAGAAGTCTTCTGCCTGAATATATGATCTGATTAGTTTGATGTTGATCAAATAGGAGCTCACAGTCTCAATGTTGGTGGAAAACAATAATTACCTTTCAGAACCAGCTAAATCTACTAAATTTAACCTTGCAAATCTTAAGTGGGTCACTGAATCTTTCTGCCACTGGCTTTCGATGATACAGGTGAAAACACTGTGGGATCTGCTGCTCTCACTGTTCATATTGGTTGCTGCCATTTTTCTATTTGCAGCACCCTGTGTACAGAGAAACCATAATAATTATATTCATATAGCATGATAAATGGCAGAAGCACGTAATCGTAACATAAGATCCCACCCGTAACAGAAGCGTGACTACATCATTAACAGTTGACACATTATATTCTGTAAGGTTTTCTACATATACCCCTTTCTTCGAGTCTTCTCTGAGCTACAATAGGAAAATTAGCTTTTGAGACCCAGCATAGCAATGCAAAATAGAACATCACCAATGAAACATGCAGGAATATTAAAATTACTTGTAGATTAGTTGATGACGGTTCCAAGAGATCTGTTATCTGCTCATTGTATATCTCCAGAAATGAACATTTACAACTGAACTTTAGCCGCTCATTCCACCTACTTTCTTCTTCCTGAACATACAAATTTTAGAATAATTCCACACCCCTAACTCAAAAGAAAAACAAAATGACCTATTAATAAGTGTGAGTGAGCGGACATTAGGAAACGTTGGAAATATAAAACACACCGTTCTAATCCTTGAAAATAGATATTCAAATATTCGAGGGGTTATGCCACAATCTTCATTGAGTTTTCCTTCCACCTCGTTTATCTCACCCATCATAGTATATGTTTTGCCACTGCCTGTCTGCAAAAAGCAACTAATGCTTCAAAATTTACTCTTCAATTCAGTACTAAAACAAACACAAATCCCCATATGACCTACCTGACCATAAGCAAACATACAGCTATTATACCCCGACAAGCAATTTTCCACCATGGGTAGTCCAGCAACCCTAAACAACTTTTCCTACACCAAATTCATTCAGCCAACCTTGTAAATATCTTTGCAAACTATTGCTTATGCAAATTGATACAGGAAAGAAAAGAAATAAAAACATTGAGGCAAGGAACTAACTTCAACTTAATTAATGCCTAATACAACTATTTGTCGCATAAAATTCAACAAAATTTATAACTCCCTCACTTCCTCGGTTGCCTCTACTGCATTGTAAATAGGAAAAATAGGATAAAACAATCCTGCAACTAAGTAGTTAATGCTTTATATAGAACCTGTGAGATTGTCTCGCAAGCTATATGATCAAAGGTAAATCTGGTTTCAGGATGTCCAAGCCAAACCAATGTCTGTGAACTATCCTGCCTTAAACATCGCGCGTGCCCTTGTGAAACCCTCTCTATATTACTCAATGGCCGAATTCGTATTAATACCTTCACCAACAAAACAAACCGCATCAACCTTTTGAAAAATTACCCGCACAGTTAATTGAATATAAACCACTCAGACAATAAGAACCAACATGCGAACCTGAACGTTGTGATCTTCCCAAAACAAAGGATCGTCAACGAGCTCGAATTGCGGGACTTCAATCGACAACTCAGGATTCGCAACCGAAATACCTCTGGAAACCCTAGAGAAACAATAAGAGTTTACTCCTCTTCCACCAAACGAAACTCTCGAGCTACTACTCCTCGCCGGCGTGCTCTGTGCCGGGCTCGGCTCGAAGTTAACCTTCCCATGTTGGCGAGCCAAAACCCTGGGAGTACCCTGAGCTGGACCAACACTTTCCAGCAATATTTTACTCTTGTCTGATGATCGAGTAGCTCGAATAATTTCAGATTCCTGAATCTCTTTCTGGTATTGAGATGGATCGGGAATCGAGTTCAGCGGCGTTCTCGGAGGTGGAAAATGGAGCGGATTGAATGAAGTTTCGAATTCGTTCTCATTTGGTTCGTGTTGTGAAGTTTTCGAAGTTAATCGAGAACTGAGAACTTCTTTAGACATGTTATTGAATCTGAGATTTGCGGGAGGGACGGAACTGTTACTTGACGCCTCCGTTTTGGTCCATGAAGAAATTTAATAAAACAGAAGAAAGAGCGATTAAAACTAGGAGTTGCGTTTTGTAGTAGTGGTGATGGATTTGGTGATTGTGAGGGGATAACAGAAAGTGCTTCGAGATTTGAAACTTGTAGGCTCAATGTCAGTCAGCGCCAGCGCGTCTGTGGTATAGTTAAGATACGCTCATATTGAATTAGTGGGATAAAAAGAGCCCGCCCGTTTTCAAATTGAATAGTTTCCTGAGAAGGACCTGAATTTCTTATAATTGTAAAAACACCCCTATTTGGAATTTTGAAGTTTTTGGTTGCTCTTTGCTTCTTTACTTATTGGGCTGATTTGGCAGCCTAACATTGGCCAGTACTAGAGAAACAAACAAAATGGATAAGGAATAATAATAAACAAGAGCGTTATAGGTTAGATGGACCTACCACATTATTATATATTTGTTTAATAAATATTTATATAAAAAATCCAAAAAAACTAATTTTAGATGCATTTTAAAAAAATATTTTTATTAAAAAAATTACGTTATAACTCTCGGTTCCGTAGTTCTGTTCGATAACTTAACGGTTATAAAGCTACCACAAAAAAATTGTTGCTAGACAACTCGAGGGCTATAGTTTGAAATTTTTGAAACCAAACTTATTTATTAACTTAATTTTAAAAAATAAGGTTTTTTATAAATTCCCTTATTTATTTAAAAAAAAATCACAAACTTCTTTTTGATATCATATGTTTAATGTGATGTGTATGTCTTACTTTAAAAAAAAAAAAACTAATTAATTATGATAAATGTGAATAAAACTAAAATGCAATTGAGTAGGTTGAAGTTTGAAATCATGGTACATTGAGGAATAATTTGACCAAAATAAAGTAAGCAAAGCCGTTAATAAAGTAGGTTTCCTAAGTTAACATATTTATGCAAGGCTAGAGCTTCGGGTTTAAACATCGTAAATGGGTCCAGATTACAGATAGTGGAGGTGGCTGTCTAAATGGGCCATGGAATTTAGGACGGGTAATCATAAGAAATTAAAGAATTCACTGAAGGCTGAAGCAAACAGCAACACGACCCACGCCTACAGAAACTTCAAAAGCCACAATTAAAGCATATAAAGACGACAAACTCTAGCGTAAGCTGTTCGATCAACTTTGAAATTCTAATGATGAGAGAATTATGGCAACAGTTTGGTTTGAAATTTAGTAGCGCATGTTTCGAAAAGATTAATAGTTTACTTAATGGCAGTTTAATTTTATTTTTCCTGTTTACTATAATTAAAAATAATAATCACATTCAGATACGAAATATGTGTTTGATTAAGGGAATATTGTGAACTTCTTTATAATGGAGAAACATATTCTTAAGCATATTATGCAATATAACACTAATAAATTATAAGATTACGTTCAATCTCACAAATCATAAACTATATGTTAAAAATATAATTATTAATTAAAAAATTGTTCTATATTTTTATATATTATTTCTATTATTTTCCCCTGTCCGATCAAATTGATCATAAAAAAAGAATACGTGATAGTAGTACAAAGATTATTTTGATCTATCATATCAAATTCACGTTGTATAATTATATTCATCACTTGATATTTGATTTGATCTATCAATAAATCGTAACTTAGAGAGGGAGTAGGGCCATTAAACTTTTCATTTGAATTTTTCGGTTTATATAGGTTCATGAGCTCGTGCCTCGTGTGTTAAATTTGGAACCTTTTCACTCAAAATGACTTGTTGACTACTCAAAATCTTGATGTGCCACTAGGACTTCTATAGTGTCTTACAACGTTAAGGATTTAAACCAATCAAAAGATCCCATATAGCGGACAATGGTCGCAAACATACCAATGTTGTCACTTGGTTCCGCAGTTGGTCGCCTTGCTATTCCATCTTGGTTACCAAAATGGCTCAAGGCTATCGAGTTAGAACAGATATCCCTTTACTTCTTTTTAGATTGTCACAAAAGACTAATGTAAAATATACACTCAATGATTAAGACTCGTTACATAAGAAATTTTTTAATATTTTCAACGACAGAAAAAGAGTACCTATAGTAAAAATAAATTTTCTACCACATGAATGTATTGTAACATTGCAAAACTTACGTGGTGATTAATTACTCGGATCCCTATGAAAAATAAAGTTATGGCTACTGTGTAATTGGCAGTTCGGCGCTTTCCCCGGAGCAATCCAAAATCCTCTGCCTGCAGATATATATAGTCCGGCCTGGGCGAGTATTTTTGACTTGTTCGCCAAATGATTTCACATTTGGATTTAGATCTTTCGAGTAAGAAGGCGTTCTTCTGGGAGTCGATGTGTATAAGTTCACCTATTAATATATATCCTAATTAATACCACGAGGCCCCAGCACCAGATGGTGTTTTAGATTTTCAACATTACTTTATTATTATAAGACATGTATATGAACTATTGCGTTTCCCATTCACCATATTCAACAGGGGGGAAAGCTTAAATTAACGGCGTGATTGGTTTGAGGAAAGAAAATTTTGGGTGAAAGTGGAGGAGAAAAATGATAAGATAGGAAAACTTTCCTTTGTTTTTGCTAAGGAAAAGGAATCATAAAAGGAAATGAATAATAAATTAATTACGTGGACATTAAAGATTAAATAAATATATTAGCTAGCATATCAATAATA
>JANLJB010000624.1:6115-23161 GCA_026212285.1 Bursera cuneata
TTTTTTTTTTAAAAGAAATTGGATGAATTGCCTGTTACATGGTTTTAACTATGATTTTGGATATTTCTAGTATAAATGATTCTGATTTCATGTGATTCTGTAGACCCACTATTGATCTTATATATCCTTTGCATCCGTCATGAGTTTAGGTTCTAAATCCATATTTTTACCTTTGGTCTTTTCTCACTCTTTGATCTCTGGTTGTGCACGGGAGGAGTTCTTTCTATTGATAGTTCTTGCGTTCTGGGGACACCTTGTCCATATCATGCATGTTTATGTTAAGTAATATGCATCTTCAGTTTCCTGTCAATAAATAAATAAATAAGTACCATGCCTGTTTGGGATAATTGTTGATAACCATGTATTTATTGCATTTAAAGGGAGAGGTTTGGATGAGATTCTCCCATTCTTCGAGCTGGAATGCCGTGGAGAGAGAGAATTACAGACCAAGCATCTAAACGATAATAACTATAATTTTAAAAAGGAAGTTGCTATGGGTGTCCCTTCTCAGAATTTAAAAGATGGCTCTTGCTTTTACATGCTAACACCTGCATTTTCACCCCCTACGGTGGACAGCGTAAGTAGATGGTTACTCCATCACGAAAAAGGTACTTTCTTGACCATGTTGGGTAGAGCTTCTTAGATTTTTTCTCCCTCTTGAGTTTTTATTTTAAGTTTCTGGTTGTGGAATTTTAGATTCTTCTGAAGAGATAAATAAAGCTTCAGTGAAGCCTCCTTCTCCAAAAGGTAAATTTTTAACAGCTATCCCGTTGCGTTTATTAAGGAAAACCTTTTACTACTGAAAACCATTTTGCTGGATCTTCTGATTGACTAATTTGTTTATATAGATTTTTTGCATGATTATTGTAGCAAGGATTTAGCTGAATTAGGTTCTCATGTGAGGCCTCTGCTGCAAGAAGTGAATCAAGAAACTGATGGATTGCTTGATGCAGGATTTAATCCTGATGGGAATGGAGTTACAGCAAAATTGCAGAATGAAGGCCATTTTGCAGAAGCAGATGCGCGTGCTGACTGTCTGCAAGATATTTCTCAGATATCAGGTCCAGATGGGAGCTCTAGGCCAACTCCTCTTAGTCAAATTGGTTTTCGGGACCCAGCCAGCGTAGGTGCTGGAGAACAACTAACATTGTTAAGCATAGAGGTAATTACCTTTTGTGTACATTTACCCTGAGAAAACATTGTGTACTTTCTATACTCTAATGTAAAAAGTTGTGCTCTTAGATTTAATCAATGCTACCCTTTTTTTATGTTATGCATATATTGATTATCTAGTTCTAGTTGTATGATTACTGATCCTTTCCTCCAGTTTAGTCTTATTGTCTTTGATAAATAGATGTGTCTCCACTTGTAATTGTAAATATATCTGAAAAATAAAAATTTATTTACGATTTATCTCATGAGTTTATTCAAGTTTCATATGTTGATTCTTTTCATAGATTTCTTGAAGTTTCATTGAAAAATTTGGCATGCATCATTTTTCCCTTGTTCTTTTTTCATTGATATTGATGTTTGGTCTATCTAAATGGTCTTTGACTTGTATTTTAAGTTTAATAACTCAAATCTTAATGACACATGCTTGTACCATGTAGTATTTTGATTGGAAAATATGTTATTGATCTGAACTGAATGCAACACTTCCTGACAGGTTCAAGCAGAATGTAGAGGAGATCTCCGACCTGATCCCCGATATGATGCTGTCAATGTGGTAGCTCTTGCTTTTCAGAATGATAATGAATCTGCAGTTGAAGTTTATGTGCTTTTGCATAGTAATATTGTAAATTATGAGAGGTATGGTACTTTTAATTTCATGACAGTTGATTTACTCCGTCTTTCTTCTTATTGGTTTTGTAGTATGACTTTGAGTATCTATTACTAGTTGGGCTTTTTATCTACATGATCAAATGAAAAACTTGATTCCTTTGAAGTGTTAAGAGATTCGAAAATTGAAACTTTAAGTTATAAATTATGAATGTAAATTCTACAGATGTTTATTGATGTATATTCTACTGATGTCTATATTTTTGGCTTTTCATACTTATTACATCAATTTGCAGAAGTCTTGATGGAATTATTGACTGCAAGCTGTTTGGATTCTCTGAGGAGAAACACTTATTTAGGCACTTTATCAAGACTTTAATGTCATTTGATCCTGATATCTTAATGGGGTGGGATATACAAGGTGGTTCTCTTGGTTTTTTGGCTGAAAGGGCTGCACATCTTGGTATAGGTTTACTTAATGAAATTTCTAGGACACCTTCAGAAAGTAAGATAGCTGGTGGAAATTTAGAAAATTCTGAGAGGGGCATAACAGATAATCTGCTTCCTGAATCTGTAATTGCTGATTCTGTTCTACTCAAAGATGCTATAATTGAGGATGAATGGGGCCGGACTCATGCTAGTGGCATCCATGTTGGTGGTAGAATTGTCCTTAATGTATGGCGACTAATGCGTGGTGAAGTTAAACTTAATATGTACACAGTTGAAGCAGTGGCAGAAGCTGTTTTGAGGCGAAAAACTCCCTCGATTCCTTATAAAGTACTGACAAAATGGTTCTCTAGTGGTCCTGGACGAGCAAGGTATCGATGTATCGAATATGTGGTGGGGAGAGTAAAACTGAACTTTGAGATTATGAATAAACTTGACATGGTACAATAACGAAGATTTTAAATCTTGTGATGGATACAGCTCTTATCTAATATCTGATGCATTAATGTTCTCAAATTTTGCTTCTCATTTTATTTTTATTGTTGTTGTTGTTTTTAAATATTCACAGCAAAAGCTGTTGTTTTCTAATTCTTCGTCATCTTCTCATCAATAACCTGTTCCTGCTGAACATTCAGTTTTCTGTGCTTTGCAGATAAATCGAACATCAGAACTTGCTCGTGTCTTTGGCATAGACTTTTTTTCTGTTCTCTCTCGAGGTTCACAGTACCGTGTTGAATCTATGTTTTTGAGATTGGCACACACTCAAAATTACCTTGCCATATCTCCGGGGAATCATCAGGTTGTTGGTGATTTGTTTTTAAATCTCTATGGTGTTTTGTGAGTTTTGTCAGTGACTGAATTTCTAGAATGTTTTAGTTCGCTATTCTTCTAAAGTTTATAGTTATATGAAGTCCTTAATGATGGTTTTTCTTCTTAATATTATCTCTTGGAATGTTATCTAACTTTGAAGTTTTAGAACTGGACGCAACCATCTTTTTTTCTTTGTTTCTTTTTAATATTTTTAATGTTTGACCATTTTACAAGTCTTTGGATAAATAGACATTAAGAATTGTTTCATTTTTCTGTTACAACTTTTTAACTCTTCTGGTTCATAAGTGATAACTGTCTGCTCAATGTGTTGTGACATTCAAATGTTGCTCTTGTTTGTTGATATCAAAAGATGTCTATAGAACATTTTGCTGGAATGTGATTGACATTGCATTGTATGTTCAAAAACTGAATGAATGGATAGTTACAAGATATTTTTAATCATTTTTTTTAATAGCTTTGTATGCTTTCGTCTGACAAAGTATGTCTAAGACAGTATTAAAATTGTTTTATAGTTGCCCCTTTCTATTTGTACTTGATTATGTCTACATCTTACATCTCTTTATTGCTTAGCTGTACCTTCAGTATGGACTGTCAGAAGTTGTGAGTGACTGATTGACTCAACCTTTTGTTGCCTAGGTTGCTTCTCAACCTGCAATGGAGTGTTTACCTCTTGTAATGGAACCAGAATCTGGTTTTTATGAGGATCCTGTGGTTGTTTTGGACTTCCAGTCTCTATATCCGTCAATGATAATTGCATACAACCTTTGTTTTTCTACATGCCTTGGCAAAATTTTACCTTCAAAGGAAAATACTCTTGGCGTTAGTTCCTTTTCACCAGATCCACATTTTTTGCAGGATTTAAAAAATCAAATACTACTTACTCCTAATGGTGTCATGTATGTGCCTCCAAAGGTAACTTCCTAATATCTTTTGATTGTTATTGTAATATCTTCTTTGAAATTTGTCTTTTCGTGTATTTCATAACTAAGTGTAATTCTGAGAATTTGATCATGCAGGTCCGTATAGGCGTATTGCCTCGCTTATTGGAGGAAATATTATCTACTAGAATAATGGTAAAACAAGCAATGAAGAAATTGGCACCTTCTCAACAAGTTCTTCACAGGGTATTATACTTAAAGAGTAAAAATAAGTTTATCATTCAATGTATTCTTGGATTCTCATGGCTAATGATCTGATATAGGTTCTTATACTTGATTCCTGAATTTTTGGGTTTTATATGAACTAAAAGAAAGTGAAATATTTTGGAAGGTCCTAACTTTTAGACCATCAATTCTGCACATATTTATGATTGGAAATCTCTCTTGAACTTTTATACTTTATTCTATTTGTCGATGATTTCAAAGCTGTAAAATCGTTATGCGGGCAGATGAAGTCCTTTTTCACTTGCATTTTTGTATATAAATATAATGGCTTGTATGTTTTGCTACATGATTTTATCATGAATTTCCAGTGTATAAATAGATTTACAATTATGAAGCTGTTTGTGTGATTAAGTTCTTTTAATTATGCATATGCCAGTCCTTGACTTGCTTTTATAATCTTTCAGATATTTAATGCAAGACAGCTTGCTTTGAAGCTGATAGCGAACGTGACATATGGCTATACAGCTGCTGGATTTAGTGGTCGCATGCCTTGTGCAGAGCTTGCAGACAGTATAGTTCAGTGTGGCCGTAGCACACTGGAGAAGGCTATTTCATTTGTTAATGGAAATGATAAATGGAAGGCTAAAGTTATATATGGTGATACTGATAGGTACACTGTTAATATAGAATCTTTACCATTTTCCATTTTTCTTTTTTTTAGTGGTGTTTATAAATTGGATAGCTAAATTTATCAGAAAAAAGGTCATTATCTATGTTTGCAATCTAAGTATTATCCATTTCTTTCCTAAATTTTCATGGTTGCTTGTGGGTATATAAGGTTAACTCCCTTCAAACGTGCAGCATGTTTGTCCTTCTAAAGGGACGAACTATCAAAGAATCATTTCAAATTGGGCATGAAATTGCTTCAGCAGTATCTGCAATGAATCCAAATCCAGTCACTTTGAAAATGGAGAAAGTGTATCATCCTTGCTTCCTCCTTACTAAGAAGCGATATGTTGGTTACAGCTATGAGAGCCCGGACCAAACTGAACCTACATTTGATGCTAAAGGCATTGAGACAGTTCGCAGAGATACTTGTGGGGCAGTTACAAAAATTATGGAACAGTCTTTGAGACTTTTTTTTTATCATCAGGACATATCTGAGGTTGAAATGCTATGAACTTTTTTCTGAGAGCTCTTATTTTTCTAAGAAGATTTTTTTAGAAATAATCAATTTAAAATAGATGACTAAATAGAGTGCACTAGTTGAGAAATTATGTTTTAAGTATCAAGACTTTAAGCTCCACGCTTGGTCATGATAGCAAGGAGCCTTGAAACAATGTAATACTGGCTTATTGATTGTTGTTTGGAGAAAGCAATTGACAAACCAAAAACACCTTGATAATGGAAACAAAAAATGATTGAATTTCCTTGGAACACATAGAACTCTGAAATATTACAATATAGAGACTACTGCAATTTATGATTGATGGTTCATGCTTAGTTGTGCTGGCTTGTTGCTGTATATTGGATTCGTATATACTGTTTTCTCCAAAGAGCTTTGATGAATTAAGGATAGAGAAAAAGCGTGAAGAAAAGAGTTTCAGGAAATGTCTGTTGATTTTCTAAAGATTTCATGTTGTTATATGTTATCCACTTTTAAAACGCGTGAAGAAAATTGGTATTAACTATCAGATGGGGTATTAATACATGTTTATTTGTTTTTGCTTTGGACCTTCTGAAATGGATCACTGGAAGCTACCGTCCATGAACATTTAGAGAGTTGTGCTTACAAGCACTCGTCTTTTCCTTGAATTACTGAAAATGCTTCATACTTTTTTTTTCAGAAACTGCTGGTTATTTCTTTTTACAGATTGTTCTTATTTGCTGCGTCTTGAGGCTGCTCTTTTTCTTCTATTTTTTGTATACACAGGTGAAAGCATATTTACAGCGTCAGTGGACGCGGATTCTGTCTGGCAGGGTGTCTCTTCAGGATTTTGTTTTTGCAAAGGAGGTTCGCCTAGGTACATACAGCTCAAGGCCTTCTGCATCTCTCCCACCAGCAGCAATTGTGGCTACCAAAGCAATGAGAGCAGATCCCAGGGCAGAACCACGCTATGGTGAAAGAGTACCTTATGTTGTGATTCATGGAGAGCCTGGGGCCCGCCTTGTTGATATTGTTGTGGATCCATTAGATCTTTTGGCCGGTGATTCCTCATATAGATTAAATGATTTATATTACATCAACAAACAGATAATCCCAGCTTTGCAGCGGGTTTTTGGACTAGTTGGTGCTGACTTGAACAATTGGTTTTTGGAAATGCCCCGTCCAGGGAGGGATGCGTTTGCTAAACGCCTTGTGTTTGCTTCAAATCCACGGCGAAGTAGAATTGATTATTATTATCTGTCCAAGCATTGTGTACTGTGTGGTGAGTTGGTCCAGGCATCAGTCCATCTGTGCAATAATTGCTCCCGAAAGGAAACTACAGCTGCAACTGCTTTAATTGGAAGGACGTCAAAAATAGAGGGAGAGATGCAACACCTGGCTGCTGTAAGTCTTCTGGTCATTTTCATGAATTATGTCAGATTCTTATTAGTAAAATGAGTTGGTGTGTTCTTAGCCATGTTTGCTATATCATTATGATTATACTAGTAATTTATTGTTTTGTGCGTACTTTGCACTGCATCAGAGAATAATAAACGATTTCTGCTGATTTCTCTTGCAGATATGCAGACATTGTGGAGGCGGAGACTGGCTTGTGGAAAGCGGAGTGAAGTGCACCTCACTTGCGTGCTCAGTGTTTTACGAGAGGCGGAAAGTTCAGAAAGAACTACAGGGTCTTTCTGCTGTTACTGCAGACAAAGGCTTCTACCCCAAGTGTATGGTTGAGTGGTTTTGAACATAGAAAGAAAGCTGGGGAAGACACAAAAGAACATGGTAGAAGAGGGAGCTAGCTGGCTGGCCTGCTAGTCTGCTTCCATATACTATATATGCATATTGCTTTGTCGTCCATGTACAGGTGTCTGTGTTGTACAGTTATATTTCTATATTTTATGTTGTAATTTTAAAAATTAGTTATATATTTTATTATTGTAATATGGAATTGTAGTAGGGAAATTGTTGGTTTATCTTCCAAATTCCAATGACGTCGAATTACTTTTTGGTTTGCTTAACCATCCAGGCGGTAATAATACTAGATTCTCCTGTGAACTGTAAATTGTATCAATGTGATGATTTTGATTAATATGATTAAGATATATGCATACATGTATATTGTATTAAGTATTAATTACAAATCTGAAATACGTTTGATGAAAGTTTTGATCAATGAAAAATAAGTTTAAAAGAAAATAATTAAAATAATTGCTTGAGAACTGAATAATGTAAAAAGTTTTATCAGCCTTAGTTGGGCCACTTGTGAGAAAAGGGTTTGGCCCAATTATTAGTAAGTAGTTTCCATTTTCCGAGTCAGCTTCAGGGTTTAAGCCGCTGGTTCTGCGTTTTCAATTTTCATGGAGGGTTTGCTGAAACCTAGCCCTTCTCTTTCTCTCAAAAATGGCGCAATCACTGTTTTCTCTTATACTCCTTAGACGCCTTTCTCCTAAGCCCTTTTTCAGCTCTCTTTACTGCACCACCACCAGAAAATCCTTCTCCACTTCGAACCACCCAACTCCGACCGCCACCTCTTTAGACTCACAAACAAAACCCTCCTCGCTCTCTGCTCGCATGAGCTTCATCTTTGAGCAAATCGATCAAATAGAGAAACAAAAACAAGAGAGCGACCAAACCCTCCAAAGAATACGCGCTTGGCGCCAATCAAAACAAGAACAACAAAACCGAGAACATGTACGCACTCAAAGAGTACTGGACCCGGAAACTTTTTCTACAGCCCAGGAAAACTCAGAAGTTGTTTCTAGTGTAGAAGAAAACCCAGAAAGGATTGGCTCTGTAAAGCAAGAATTGGTGAGGAAGGAGGTGGAGGTGGTGCATCCGTGGCCGGAGTGGATTGAATTGATGGAAAGATTGGTGAAGCAGAATTACTTTGATCATAAGAGAAAAGATGAGGACAAAATGGTGAAAGATTTGGGGTTTGATGATGCTGTTGAGGATGGTAATGTTGGAGTTGATTTTAATGATTTTAAGAGTGTTCAGACTGCTTGCCTGAATTTTGGAAAGGACCGGTTTGATATCTTGAGGTATGCAAATTGAGAATTGTGCATTTTGAAATGGAACTATTTTCATGGTTCTTGTTATGTTGTGAATGGTTGGAAATGAGTGTCATTTCTGTTGTAAAATTCGGATTTGTTTGTAAATGGGTTAAATGTTTGCAAGCAGGATTTATGTTTGTGCTTGTGATTTGCCATCTCTGGTTTACTTTACAATGCTAATTGTGAAATGAATAAATTTTACTTTGAAGGCATGTTTTCGAGTCCATCGACGGAGATTGGACATTAGTGATCTTGTTAGGATAACATGTTTTGTGGGTTTGGGCTGCAATTTACTGAAACCTGTCTTCTTCTTCTTCCCCCCTCTCTTTTGTGTGAAATTTGTTGGTCTAATCAATGACCGAACGGAGCAGTTGGTTTTGTACGCCTTAAAATGAATTCACTTTTACTGGAGGTAGTGTTGATTTCAGGTCCTTGTCGAGACAGGATATTCAATTTTTGGTTGGTTATGGATGTCCGAGTGCAGAAAAGAAGGTGGTTTTCTCTGCAAAGCTGTTGAGGAAGCATGTGCACCTCGATGAAGGAGATGTTAGTATTATTCTTTTTCTTAACTTAGTGTATTGTTTATACTTATGATACAATGATTGTTTTCTGTGTCCTATTGTTTGTTATTTTTGAGCATTTTAACCTTTTTGCTCTGCTCTGGATACAATCATTATTCATGGATTTCATCATTTGGTCACATATGTATAATTTGCTTTTGTACACGTGAGATATTCAAAGATTTAGGATGTCTTCTTCTGAACTGAAAACCATCAGCCTCTACTAGATTTGCACTATCATTAATCATTAACCATCTAGATGTCCATTGATATAATTGGCTTGAATTAATTGTGGTTTTTCCTTAATTTTTTTTTTTTTCTGTTTACTATTTCATTACCTTTTTCTTTCAGTTTCTTTTCATCACTCAAAACTTATTTGTTTCTAAGATAATTTGAGAATTGATTATAAATTTTTCTTTCAATGATGACTAATTGTGGTATAACAGGTTTGTAGTTCGTGCAGCTTGAGAAGCTCCTGTGAAAGAGCATATCTGTTAACAAATAAAGAAGATGAAGCACGAACTTTTGATGTTATGCGTGTTTTGTTGACTTATGGTTTTGATGCTGTGAATGGATCAGTAGTCAATAAGTCCCTCCTGAAACAAAAGTCTGTAAAGACTGTTGTCCGTAAGTTGCTTCATGAGGTCGTCAAATTGAGTGCAGTTCCAATAGATCCAAACCTTCCACCTCCAGTAATAAAGAAGCCTCCTCCAAAAGTTAAGCAACCCCCTCCCCCACCAAAGAAACGAGTTGGACGTGATGATGTTGAGATGAAAAAAGGAGATTGGCTATGTCCCAAGTATGTCACTTCTCTAAGAATATTTAAACATTACCATTATTTTTATCTGTTTTTTATCTACACCAGTGTGCGGATTTGCTGAGTACATATGTGTTGTTAAAATAGAATTTCCTTCAGACTTTTACCTTCTTCAGCCTTGTTTGAGATGCATTTAGTGGCTCTCCATGGGCACGATGTTTTAATGTAATAGGTTGTCATTACTGTTGTCTGAAAGTCTATTTTGAAACTTGCATTAGTCAATAATGGTTCCACTTACTATATCTTTTGGGAATCCTAAATATGCTATAAATACTAAAAATGCAGAATATTGGTCTCAGGTGTGATTTCATGAATTTCGCAAAGAATACAGTGTGCCTTCAGTGTGATGCGAAGCGGCCAAAGAGACAGCTGCTTCCAGGAGAATGGGAATGCCCTGAGTAAGTTTTTGATGCACTAGTACATTTGCCTTTCTTTTTGGTTCATTTATGGCTACAACTCTAGGATTAACTGGTATTTTGAAATACATCTATTGTATGATAGGTGATGTTATAACATATGGATTTTGTTTATGGTCACTATCTCTATGTCATGTTATGCTGGATTCGTAGGGTGCATGCAACCAGATTCACATGCGGATCCTTGTTCTTTTGATAGGAAAAAGATTATCATCTTCATGTTATATTTTCACTATTGACCACCTCTTTGGTGCTATCCTAGGAATGATGATTCTTGGCCTATGGTTTGCAGCCCATTTTATTGGAAACAGCGGGTGTGTTCAGTACTGAGGGCACAAAACCCATGTCTACCGGTGTTTGACACTCAAAACAACTGTTGTAGAAGAATGCATGTTCATTTGTCTTTATACAACATTTTAATGTTGCTTTACAGATTTTATTGTGGAGCTTTAAGATACTTGCAAGTTTGATGAATGCTTTTCCTTTTATGATTCTTCTATAGCAAATAAAAACTAGATCATAGCTTAATACATATGTTTGATGCTATGCTGTCCCTATGTTTCATCTTGAAAGTATCTTTGCTTGGCACAGAGTGCTATATGTACGGGTTATTGCTGCTGACTCCTTTGATTTCCACGCAAACCCTCTAAATGCTGTTTCATATCTCTGTGCAACTAAATTTAGTGAAGAGTTTGTTGTTTTAATTATGGTTGGATCTCTGCTACTACAGGTGCAATTTCTTAAATTATAGGAGAAATATGGCATGTTTTCATTGTGATTGCAAACGTCCACCTGAGGAGTTTATTAAGAATGAAATACAAGAGAAGCAGCATGATCCCAGAACGAGATTGGAGAAGATTGCCAGCCGGCCGGAGGTTTCAAATGCCTGGAATTTTGACTTTGATGATGATGAATCAGATGGTGCAGATGTTGCTGCTTTTGAGTATGCAGATTCTCCAATAAAGGCTGAAGGGGCTCCTTTGGATCGTGAGGATGATTTCAATAGAGCCAGCAGAGTTCCAAGAGCCCATGAGAGAGAATATTCTGATCTAGATAGTAACAGACCTGGAACGGGGTTTGATGATTTTGATGATGAAGATGATGTTGACAGTTATGAAATAGACACTCAGAATAGTCATTCACTGAGGAAGGCTTCTTCAAATAATTTTTCTGAAGTTGAAGGATTTTCTGAAGCAGAAGATAACGGCTCTGAATATAATGTCCCTGCTCACCGCAGGGCAACTCATCCATCTTCCAGTAGGCAGTCTAAGCCCATGCGTGGAAGAGCAGGTTTCTCTAGGTCTGAGGATGATGAACTGGGTTTTGATACTGATGAAGAGCTATCGGTTCATCCCAACTGGAAGTCCAGTCATGTTGCTGATTCTAGACATAGAAGTAGAGGTAGAGGCCCATCAGGTTCATCCAGGAGATTGAGCTTTGGCTCAGATGAAGAATTTGGTCTCAATTCAGATTCGGATGATGATCGAGATGAGGATTTTAGATCCAGGCGAGGTAAGGGAAACAAACAAGTCGGTAGGAGTTTTAAGAGGGGTGTCAATTCTGACATGGAAGATGATTCCTTTTCTGGTTCAGAATCTGACACTGATGAGTTACAGCTGCGTAGAAACAGATCTGAGGGGAAAAATATTCAAGCTGGTAGAAGAAGAAAGAATTTTGAAGGTCGTGGCGATTATAAATTTGTTAGAGATACACAGTTTAGATCCAATGGTAAGATGGGTAAGAGAAGGAACTCTCCCAATAATGGTTTTAATAGATCTCCTAGAGGGTCCCGTGGTGATAATCGAGGATCTTGGGAGGATGAAGGTGATGCATGGGGAATGAATGACAGAGGGCGTCATTCAAGGAATTCCAGAGGCCCTAAAAGAGAAGGATATGGAAATCCACAACGTGGAAGGTCCTACAAAAATGATGACAACCCTCCTGGCGAATTTAGAAACATCAGGCGCGTTATTGAAAGATAGATTTGAGATAAGACTCGACTTTATATTCAGGGCTTGGTTTCAGTTCTGCTGCCTAATAGTTCGCAGTCTGTACCAAGACAAGTCATCAAGATGGTTTATTCTTGTCAAAGCCTTCAGAGAGTATGGACATTTCTCATGTGGCAGTGCCCTGTATGAAGAAGAATAGTGGAACTTTTTGCTTGTTGCCTGATGCAACCGGTACAATTGTCCTCTGCAGGATAAGAGATTTGATCCCAATTTTTAGAGGCTTCAACAAGTTTCTTCTTTACTCACTAACGTAATATCTTCTTGGAGCTGCACGAAGGTGTTATTCAGTCCATTTCTGTGCTATGTAAATTTCATGCTCCTGAGCTTGTTTCTTTATGCAAATCAGGACAAATTTTGAAATTGTTTTAAGCCGCTCAAATAATACAAAATGCCTTGTGGGTCGAAATGCTCATTAGTTGTGTAAGCTACATAGCCTTACTGTGAAATAATCAACAGGAGTAATAGAAGAATCATCAACTGTCCGTAAATCAACCAGCAATTTTTTCTATCTGTATTTTTTTTGTATACTTGGTCAGAGGACGCATTGAAAGATTTATCTCTGGTGCAAATCTATGTTGGTTTTTTTCTTTGTTTCCATGCATGACTTCTTAATTTGCTTTTAGACTAAGCGCTAACTAATAAGAAATAAAATTCACAGCACAATATTGGATGAGTAATACAATTGTTATGTTCTGCATGAGTGAAGTATTATTATGAGCATGGCATGAATGTCAGTTGAGAAACTTTTGCATGAATCACGTATGTCTGTCTGTCAGATAAACAGACATGCATAAGATTCATATTTTACACTTTTATTTAAATTAATTGTGAGAAACAAGTGAACTAACCCATATTTCTTCAACTGCAAGCCATCATTCAGAAAAAAGGAAAAAACATGGGGGCTCCTCAGCCAAACCAAATTCCCTTAGTCTTTCCTCCGAACTGGAAACTGAACCACTTGTTCCGAAAAACATTGACACAATCTGATATGGCATCGAATTTAATGTTTGTGGGAGGTACAAGAGAATATTTCCGGACACTACCTATGTCTGTTCAAAATAGATTGTCTGGTTATGATATTATGCTTTACGCACCTAAATACTCTGATTTTGTGTGTCTGCATAGAAAGTCGGACGAATATCATGGTGATTACTTCACACTGTGCAAAAGTGATTGGGTTAAAATTGCTAACCATAACGAATTTAGAGCCGGTCATCAACTTGACTGCTGGGGCATATACATTCCACCAGACAGAGAAGGTGAAGATGGAGCTTTGAGCCTAGTTATGCAGAAGGTGACAATCGCATAATACATTTTCTCACCCTTCTTTTCCCTTAATTCAATTGGTTAATTCTTTGGAATGGGTTCTTATATCAATCCATTTTTATTTGTTTCTGTGCTTAGTACATTCGAGAAAACAATCAACAAGGTGGGGCCGAAGCTGAACCGTCGGCCAATATGGAGCTTGAGTGATTACTTATCTAATGGAATTTGCTGCCTTCCTTGAAGAGAATTAATTAAACCAAGTATAGGAAGTGATAATATTCTGGTTTTGATTACGAGTTAAATAAAGAAACACAATGACAAGAACTATATATATATATATATTATTTCAAGGAAAGATTATGTGTATGGAAGTTACTCCAATGTATATGTATCTCATATATTAATGTAACAAAAATGCATTTTTAGGCTTCTTGATTTTGACTTAGATCCATATACAATGCATACATATTCTTTTAAAAAAATTGTGTTTTGCTATCTTCTGAACTTTTGTTTCCATTGATCTCAAATTAATTATTATTGTAAATGATATTATCATTTATGACTAATTAATCCGGTGTAATAAGTAAGTTGTAAGTGGTTTAATCGGAGCACACAAGAAAAAATTAAGGAACTTCCTTGTTTAATATTTTTCCTAATCAGATGATTGAATCTAAGGCCTTCATAATATACAAGTTAATTAAATCTTCAAAGAGTTGAGCGACAAAGATGCTAATCATCAACTGAAATGTAATGTAGTTTGGCTCTGTGTCAAAACAGAAAAACATTGTCACGATCTGATACATACTTGGATTTAATGCTTGTGGGAGGTACAGCAGACCTAGGAAATAAATTACTCTGATAGTGTATCTATGCTTGGTCAGTTGGAATAGACAACAGAAGGGGTTATATTTGCTGGCGATCAAATTGATTGCTGGGGTTTATACACTCCACCAGACGAAGAATCTTTGAGCTTTGTTATGGAGAAAGTAACAATCCTTCTTTTATGCTTGTTATTGGCTTGGCATATATCCATATGTAACGTATACATAATCTTCTAAACTTTTCTTAAAATCTCAAACTATTAAATGGAGAAAGGATGCACATGCGTTGGCTTTAAAACTAAATTTTCACTATTGGTCTAGCACTGTGTCAAACACACCAACAAATATGCTTTCTGGTAGTGTGTGCTGCTGGCTAACTGGTAAATTATGAGTAAAAATCACAAGAAAAATATTAAATGAGTAAATAAATACTTTAAATTTATTTTTACCTTCTGCATGAAGCAAGTGTATGAATATCTTTTGCATGAATCATGTAAAAAATTTAAACTGGAGAATAAACTACTTATTCAGGAAACTATTGACGGATTCTGATTTATTATCCGATTTCCCGCTTGTTGGAGGTTCAACTGAACATATTTGGAGACTACCAGAGTTCATGCATAATAAATTGGACGATGAAATTGGATTCATTGTTTTGCTTAAAGCACCGTTACACAGTGATTATGTGTCTATAAGGCGTGGTATGCCAGAGACTCNATGGCTACTTCAAACTATGCAGCAATCGGTGGGTTGTATTTCCTCCAAATAATGAATTCGTAGCCGGCGATCAAATTGATTGCTAGGGAGTATATGCTCCATTCTGAACACAAGTAATAGGTCAAGAAGGAATGTTGGAGCTACTTATGCAGAAGCGACGTACTAACATAGCCATCATATTTTCATTTTAATATGCTAACTAACTAATGATCAACCTGGTTACTGGTTCATGTGATTTTTGTTTTCCTTGAATAGGTAGTTCAAGAACCTTCACATCAAGAAAGCAACACTAAGCAACAGCAACTTTGTAACAGTTAGTAATTTGTTATCGAAAGCCTCTTTGGATGCCTAGACATGGTCATGAAGAAATCCAACTTCAGATTAATTAAGCAACAGGGCCGTTGGGAAGGGTAAATTTGATTTCCAGGGAGCGAAAATGTTTACAGTTCCTTTGATAATCCTGGCCATTNTTGAACATGGTAGGCTTCTTTTACGGAGAGTAATATTAAAAAGATGTCCGGACATGTTTTCCTCTCCTCCTCCATTTTGGTTCTTAGCTGTCCCATGCTTGAAGGCACTTGTTAAGAGTTGTTTATGCCTGCCTTTGGATTTTCGCCCGCCAATGTACATCTATAAGACAATTTATCTGTCTGTAACTTCTGTTCACTATGAAAAATCGGAAATAGTTTTATGCTTTAATTTTTACACTGGTTGCTACAACAAAAGCAGAATTCAAAAAGGTTAATCAAATCTAAAAGTTTAGTTTAATTTGTGTAAATCTAGTTCATTTTAATCGCCCTGATTTGATAATTAATTATTTGAATATGACCTTCGAAATATAACTATATATATTTATTAGCAACAATTCAAGTTCTCTCTTTCTGATAAGATTTTAGTAGCAAAAGCTACCATCCATCCTGGATTTCCAGTGAGCTTCTTGTAGGAGCTACGCAGTGTTGCCAAGTCCAGCATCTGTAAATTTTTTTATTTCAGTTACATATTTATTGTGCTTGAAGCAAGAATAGTGTGCTTCTTCAAACTTTGTAATTGGTCTTGTTATTACTGCATATGAACTGCATTTTTACCATATTCTTCATAACAATTAAAAGTTGAATTATCAACACATGCATACCATAACACATTTGATTATGAACTTTTGCATATTTCATCTCCATCTTATGCATATGTTTGCTTGTCAGGTAACAGAAACAGAAATTTTGCAGTGTCATGACTCATGACTGCGCCTTGAATCATGCATGAGCATGACTGTATATATCATTAAATAGCATGACTTTGTGAGTTTAATTATATAATATTTATTAACTATACATGCTTCATATATCTTGTTTGCCATTACATTAATAACTGATGTGCAAGTAAATCCAGGAAAAGAAGGAAAGACTATGCAGAACCCTCTGCAACCACCAACACCAACCCACATTAAAAATTACCCAAAAGATGGAGAATTAAAGCATTTGTTCAGGAAAACGTTAAAAAGAAGTGATCTGAATGGTGGCTTACATATGACTGGAAATACAAGTAGATGCTACAAAGAACTAACTAATGAGAAGATGAAAAACGAAATGAAGAAGAGACCCTCTATTGCTCTTTATACTCCAAATTTCCAAGACGGTGATAGGGTTACTATAAAAGTTGCTACCACAGACCCTATTCAGCTCAAATTATTTCAAAAGGGGTGGTCTGATTTTGCTGAACGAAATCAATTTCAGTTGGATGACGAAATTGATTGCTGGTGGGTCTTCAATTCTGAAGAAGGCAAATTGTCTCTCCTTATTGAGAAGGTGATCATTTATATTATAAATTGTTAATCACAATTTTTTAACTATTCTTTGATTATTTATTTAAAATAAAATGTGTATATAATTATAAATTAATTTATTATGGCATGCTTGATTTTTTATTTTTTATTTTTTTCTATCTCACATGAGCAGGTATCACCAGAATTGCCTTTGTTTAAGTGAAGAACTTGATAATGGAGATATAACACTTATTAATTAAGTCTAGTTTTTAACATTGTCATCAATCATATCAGAATAAGTTTCATATGTAA